>WYDI02026547.1:0-117423 GCA_009867235.2 Psittacus erithacus | reverse complement strand
GGAGAGGAGAGGAGAGGAGAGGAGAGGAGAGGAGAGGAGAGGAGAGGAGAGGAGAGGAGAGGAGAGGAGAGGAGAGGGAGAAGGAAAACCTTCAGTTTCTCTGAATAGTTCAAAAAATGATAATCAACTTTTCCTGGTTAAAGTTAGAAATACTTTCAAACGTTACTTCAAGTCATTAGCATGTTTTAGGTATGGTTTCTCAATTGTGAGTCATGATATCAAGTGCATTCATTTACCTATAATATCAAGAAGTCATTTACAATAGATAATGTAAATTTCTAGGCAGGCCTTTTTTATTTAAACATCCTATGTAGGCTGCTCTCTGGAGTGCCCTGGACCTCATTAGAAGTGTGGCATTTTCCTCTTCTTCTAAAATGAAATTTAGTTTCCAATTAAAAGCTGGCCCCTCTGACAGATACTTTGTTTCACTTTCAGGTCTAGATTCCTTCTCCCATTGACCCTATCGAATGCCTTCAGTGACTTATAAAACTAATAGGAATTATACACAGCTGCACCGATCAAAAATCCCCCTGGCATTCAGTCGCTATTATGAATCTTTTATCAGTCTGCTGTAGAGTAGAGAGGGAAACAATTTTCCCACCCCATGAAATTGAGATTTCATAAATGTTCCCTTTCAACATTATGATGGAAAAAAAAGACCTTTCACAGTTTTTGATTCCTTTTGTAAAAACACTCCACGCCACAAAGGAGCACTAACCTGGTGGTTAAGAAATTCTCATGGCGTGTTGAGCAGCAGCCGGAGCAGTATTTCTACCTGTTGTACCAGGCTATGCGAAATGGGAAAGCAACTTCAGGAGACCCACATTCACATGCTGGTCCACCTCAGACTGTGTTCTTAGGCCAGTTTCTTCAGCTTCCTGCTGCTGAACCCCTGCTCTCTAACTTTCCTGTCTACCATTATCAAGATGATCTTTAAAAGTTAAGAATGAGAACATAAGGCAAAATAGAGGCAGCTGTCACCTAGGGTAAACCTCATTTCCAGAGCATGAGGTTGTTCTGATTACCAACACCAAATCCACACTAAGGACAACTCTTGGCTTCACAGTAAACTAGAAAACGTCTTTAATTCATATGTAATTGCATGGTGCCAGCTAATTATTAGAAACATAATAGCCAGTTACATAATCATGACAGCCTCAATAAATGTGGTTTGAGTTATTCTGTACTACTTTATTAACAAACAATAAATGCAATCTTAAATCAAAATTAAATCCTCATCTGGTAGGTGCTTCATTTTGAAAGGGTATCAGAATGTGTCACTGAAGTAGAATGTCAGCATATTTAAAGTCGTGACAAAAATCCTGTTCCAGATGTTTCAGATTTTGTTCAAGGGACAAGTGGAAGAATGTCCCTGGAGAACAGCTTCATGCAGTACAGTCTTATCTGTTGCTCACGTATTTTGTCTGAACATTTAATTCTTATCAAAACATAAACCTTTTGGAGGTCAGTTTTGGGCAATATGCTCCAGAGGATCTTGGGAAACTGAGAAATCTGGTGTGGAAGCATGGTGGTATTTCTAGCTGGATGACCACCCACTTCCTCCTATAAGATCCTTTGAATATATGAAACAAAAGCAGGCAGATTTAAAGCCAAGAAAGAGGGAAGTTATTTAAAAATAAGTGTCTTGATTGAGAGGAGCAAGATGGAAATTGATAGTTTCCCAAAACCGGATGCTTACAAGCACTCCTGAGGATGCCCCATCTCAGGAACCGTAGGGGCACAGTGTCTTGTTCTAGGCAACCAAATGGCATTGCCCAGGAAAAGGGCTTTCTTATCACTGTGGCTGGCAAAGCAGCTCTAGTCATTGCTTTCTGGTAATAACTCCTTCCACAATAATTTTTGAGCTTTCACAGCCTAGGGTTCAATTACTGCCATCTGGTCTACCTGGGTCAAAACCAAGAAATGCAGGGAAACCCTGCAGTCTGCACAAAGAAATTCGTGAACAAACTAAAGGCTTATGTGAAAATGTAACTGATTTTTCCACATAGACCTGACAGATAGATTTCCATTTGCTTTAGAAATTTCCTGCAGGCTTCAGTTATGCTGACAGGCAAGGAAGAGAGGACAGAATATTTTGCAAATATTTACTCTCACTGAATAAACTCACTTTGAAGAAGTTCATCATAATTTTCCTTCTTTTTACACTGGTAGCCTGACAATAAAGGAGAACAGTAGCAAAACATGTAAGTAGTCCTACTGACTATTCTTCCCAGCGCTGCTTTCAGGAATGCATCTGCGAAACCAGGAGTAGTTACACAATCAACAACTTTCTTTAAAGGCTACAAGGGACCGTTTTGAGAAGTCAAACCTCCAGAGAAGCCATGCAAGCTGGACCCTCAATAAAGCTAGCACAAATAAGAAATGGTTCCTTGGCTATATAAAGAGGAAAAAGAAAGGAGGGACCATGTGCAGATGAGTAAAGAGAGACTCTAGGTGATTTTATGGTATAGGCCAAGTATCTACTGGCTCATTAGGACAGGGTGGGATGCAGGAACAAGGCTAAATGCTGGAACTGATCGGCTGGGGATTAAGGCTTAAGAGCTACTATTAGTAAGTAGAAAGAGGAAGAGACACTACATGACTGAATAAGCACAGACAGCAAAGCCTCCTGAAAGAGAATTTTAACAACTGATTTGGAAACTAAGTCTGTTTGACAGTCAGTTCTACTAAACTGGAGCAAGTTGCTCCATGTCAGTTCTGAAGTTCGGGAGAAACCGTATGGACACTTTGCTTTGATGTTCAGGAAGAGAAGACAATGAGAACCTGACTAATGGGAAAGAGCACAGAAGTGAAAACTTGCATGAATAAAGTGAAAGTAGAATAAGAGTCGTGTGCAAACGCAGGGTTATTCCCTAAGCTCAATTCTTAGAGAGTGAAAGAATTAGCATAATCAAAGTCAAGTAGCAAGATTTTTTCAATAACACTAGCTGCTCTGTAGGTTCATAAATTAAGAAGGAAGAGAGGGAGGGCAGAGGTGAACTGCTCAGCTGCATAGCCTTTCTTGAAGCAGCCACAATAAGTGAGGTGTTGGTTGTGTGGGCATACGACAGACGGAAAACCTGAGCAAGATGCAAAATGCACTGAAAAACATTGGATTTCAAACTAATGTATCCAGTGAAATACCTGTATTTCAAGTCTGGTGTTAACCCAAAGAAGGGATGCTTGTATAGTCATAGTGATACATGCCTAAAAGAGTGTCCAGCTGCTCTACTGCATACAGAATGACAAGGTCAATTTCAACCAAATTTGGCTGGAGGCTAGTGTCTGGATAAGTAGTGTCTCTCAGTAGAAATAATGGATGTAGAAAGCCTTTCTGAATACCAGAGATGCAAGATCTGTTTTTGCTAATACACAGAGGATGCCATTGTTTGCAGAAAAAAATTAAATAAAAATTTCCTCATTATTAGGTTTTTAGGCACATTGTATGCCAGAGACTGTCAGCCAGTGGTGCTGGTATTAAACCCTAAAACTTCTGTCCAAAGCCTGCTGTTTAGGAAGGAAGAAGTTCAGTCTGTAATGCTGGTGTCCCAGTCACTTGGACCATGAGCACATCCTTCGGGAACTTGTTCAAGTGGTAGATCACATGCAGGTTTGGAAAAGAATTTCTCACAGACTTCAAGCTCTCAATGCTCTGGTGGAGATTTTAATAAAATTCAGGCTCACTTGTATTTCTGCATGCAACTGACATGTTCCTGGAACTGTTGCAGTGCGTTAGGATTAGTGTTGTAGCCCTTTTCCCTCAATCCACCATGATTCTTGTCTACTGAGGAAAAGATTTTACCTCCCTTCCCTGCTTCCTGAATTGTTTGTATACCTTGGATGTGGTTGGCATGAATGAAACGTATTAAGAACTAAAGAGAAAACACACCTTCAAATGCAGTAGGCAGGGATGTGACAAGCACTTCAGCAAATGCACAAGGCATTTCCACTGTGGATCACAAAAGGACAGGTAGAAACAAGTGTAGAAATAAATCCACAGCTGTATCTAGGTCCTGATCCGAGGTCTTGCTGGAGCTGATGAAAAAATCCACCGGCCTTCAAATAAGGCCCTTATTCCAAAAACGGGAGTTTCAAAAAGAGTAAAACATTAAAAAGCCAAGGGGAAAGAAGAGATAAATAACTTTTACCCAAAACAAACCAGATGTTTCACCTCAAATCCACTTTCTGTTTCCATGAGAATAAAGACAAAGAAAATAATGGCTGTTAGCCTTTTCTTTGGGTTGACAGCAGAGACCCAATGGGTAACAGGCTGTAAGACATGTGACCCTCACATAGTTCCTGTGTCATAAATGAGTCATGGCAGTAGCATACTCATAAATATATTGGAAAGAATAATGTTAGTCTAAATGGTTTGATTCAAGCAGAGGCAATAAAAGGCAAAAAACATCTTTGGCTTGCCTCGAATTCCCATTTCCTTAATTATTTTTTTTTTAATGCATATGTATATTAAAGGAAAGGTCTTAATTGCATTTTCTGTCTCCAAATGAGCAATTTGTTTTGGAATGGATGAGCATCTTGGGTTTGCTCATTTAAGCCATTGGAGTTACAGTCTCTATGGAGCTTTTAAAGTTGCTGAGGAAGCAAAGCCAAAGCAGTTTTCCAAGCAAAGATGACAGGACTGCATAAAGCTTGAGGTTACAGTTCAGGGTTCCTCAGGCACATTGCTTTAATAGGACTTGCTGAGCTACAGATGAGGTCAGAAGAGAGCACTTGGGCATTCTCATCCTAACACCAGCCTTTGGTGCCTCTTAGGTACTGAGGGATAATTATAAGCCTTCATCTTTCCTGCATTTGCAGGCAGCAGCAGGGTTGCCTCTATTTAAATGTGCTCAGTACACCTGCATAAATTGAGGGTTCTTGAGCTCTTGACTCACCATACAAATCAATGGTAGGATTTGGGGTGAAATTGGTGCTCGCCTCACAAAGAATGGGAGAAGATTTGCATGTGGCTCCCTAACAAGCCCTATGAATTCTTGTTTTGTAAGTGTAGGTAATGCAGCTAGTATTTAACACTTTTTCTTGCAGAAAGCAAAGATAAAATAGAGGCTCAACCTGATGTTTTCTGTGATACAGCATCTGCTTCAGAATGATTTTCTTTGAAGTTTCAGCTGGAACAGCTCCACTCCCACAGAAAAAGGAAAAATGGCTTTTTTTTTTTTTGGTCCAAGTGAAAAAAAACCCCAAACAAAAACAACAGTTCCATTGAAAAACAGGAATGCCTTTGCTTAGAATAGGAACGTAAAATTTGACAGAAGGATTGTCCTGCTTTCAGGCAGGTACTTGTACCACCAATATGAAAACCAGAAATCTACATAAATATGGTCAAATTGCAAACTTCAACAAAAAACCCAATGGAAAGTTTGTCAGTGTTTGGCAGCTAAATTCTTCGGCAGCTCAACATGCAATGAGCATGCTCTGATCCCCTTACTGCTCTTATGCTTGCAGCGTGTTACTGCTTTGTGTGCCAAAAGCGGAACAGGGTTTTCCGGCACTGGCTGTGGGAGAACATTGTGGCACTGCACTGCCGGTAGACAGCATCTCTGTGCTCCCATTTCTTCTCCTGTTAATATGTATCCAGACTTGGAGAGGAGCAGGCTCCACACAGAGAGATACATATCGAACAATGGGTCTTATTTCATTAAGTGAAGGCTGTGATAATGCATAACAAAAAAAAAAAAAAAAAAGGCAAAAAAAAAAAAAGGCAAAAAAAGGTTGAGCTAAGCTTGACCAGGACACCTTTACATCTGGCTTTGCTTAACATATGAATGTTTCAGTTTTGCAGCTTTACTGTTAAATGTTGTGGGCTCTCCCCCCTGCAACCATTTTGGCCGTTACACAGCCCCTAAACACTGGCAGCTGAATTTTAGATTGAAACTACAAGCTGCAAAATCTTTGTGTCCAAAACAGGCCCCTCCATCCCCACAAAAAATGAATTCTATTTGTTTCCAAAAGAGAGAGGGGAGTATTCAGAGTGTCCCTTCGCCAGCAGTTTAATAGAAAATTTTTCTTTTTCCCCACCCTTTTCTGGGTAAGATGGGTGAAATTTCTTTCGCAAGAACAGCCTCTGGCTGGCCTCCTGGTAGCCTAGTTTGCTCGACTCTGCTCTTGGGTGACTGCCTGCCTGCAAGCAAGCAAAAGCATGAGAGCTGAAAGCAAGTGGCAAGCTGATGCAATGGACAGGGCCCTTCGGGATCAAATTTATGAGAGCTAAGCAAAATCAAGCAGAATTGAAACAGGCTCTGCCAAACACAAGCTAATGGACAGGATTCCCTTCTTCTCACAGCTGATTAGAAATAAGCTAAAGTCAGGGTGTCTAAAGCAGGACCAGCAGCTGAATGAGGGAGTGACAGATACTGCCCTGAATGCTGGAGGAGAGGGCAGGCATGCATGGCAAACATGCAGCTGAAAGTCGTGCGGGCAAACTCACACATCACCTACAGAACTCAAAACACAGCACAACAGGAAATAACTTTCAGATGATGCTCAAGAAAAGATTTTTCACAGGAAACCCTCTTCTGTCTCTCCAAAGCATCTTTGAAATATGACAGCCTTTTAAAAAGCATCTCTATTAATCACTTGCTATCTTGCTATTTTGGTGTCATGGGGCTTATTATGTTAAGAGCCTTAACATGCTGCAAACACAGAAAAAGTGGGTATCTCTTAGAAGACCTAAGGCTGCTGATGTCAGTGCCATCCCAAGTTTCCCTTCCCTCACAGACAGGAGAATGCCAAACTGATTAGGAAAATCAGTGTTCAGAGATAAGCTAACATAACAACTACATAAAAGCCTAAGACTTCATTCAGGACCAGACTTACTCCTCCTCTGCAACAGAAACCTTGGAAGAAACCGCAAATCTGATCTCTGAAGTTCTTGAACTAGGAATTCAGCCTCAAAGCTTTAGCTCATGCCATGGAGACACTTCATGGGTAAAGCCAGATGTGCTCCTTTCCCTCTGTGGCATGGCAGGATCCTTTGAGCCTGAGTGACAGCCATCAGTAGCATGTGCAAAGCATGTGTCACAGCAGCTGGTGCCTCTGCTTAATCTCACATTAGTTATTCTCTTACAATGCAAGCCGCCACACCATTTGCAGTCTGAGCTTGGCAGATGTTTTTCCAGAAACATCAGTAGTCCAATTTGGTGCAGGGAATGGAGCCATACCCTCGAATATGGAGCTGGTTGAGCTGCAAATTCTACAGCACAAGGTGAAATAACAGAAGAATGCCTTAACAGCAGTGACAGCAGTTCCTCTTTCCTTTCATAGCTTCTATCCCTGGAGACTATTAACACAGCCCATTCCAAACTCCAACACTTTCACCTTCAGCTTATTTAAATTTATTCCTTCAGAGGAGAGTTGGGTTTCACTTTTCAGAGGAAATTCCTGCTTACCTGAAGACCCTCTGTGAGCTACATTCCACAGATCTCACTAGAATTTGGACTACCTTGTTTTGCCCTTGAAAATGTACTCTGAGCTCCAAAAAGGAGGGGGAAACAACTGTTGCATTTGTGTCTTGCAGAAGCTGAAGTTAGACACGCTCATTTTTAATACAGGAAAATTATTCTTCTAACAATATCCACACATTCTACCAATGAGTGGATTAAAAAAAAAAATCTTTATTACCCCTCCAGTGGCTGCTGCACAAATTATTTTTGCAGATGTACACAAGTCTGATTCAAATTGCTACAGCAGTACAACTGTTGACAGAGTTGCTCTGATATTGTGATATCCTTTTCCACCAAAAGGAGGTGAATCCACCATTTTCCTCTGAGTTGTTCACAGTTGCGTCTTCTTAAATTGTATACTTTTCACACCCAAGTACACAGTTCTGGCTAGTCCTCTTCAAGAGAGATGAAGCAGGTACAGGAGATAGCCTAAAAGTAGAGTTATACTTTTATTTTGTAGTAGACTGAAGTCATTCATCAGGAGAGGAAAAGAGGTATTTCAGCCAGCACTGGCTCTGAGAAAGGTATAAGGAAAATCTGGCTCACAAGAGAGTGTCAGGTGGAGAGTGTGGAGGAAATAAAAAAAAAAAAACCTGAGGAATGATGTCCTTATAAAGTTTTCTAAGAAAAGATGCAAGAAATTATTGCTGCTGGAAGAAATACTAGATCTTCCCGGACAGGACTCTATGGCGTCCTCTGGAGAACTATCTGCAATGAACCAACATCTTTCCTGGTCCTAAACTTGACATTCAGCTGTCCTTCACTTAGGTCCATTACAGATACAGATCAGGGAGTTATTCCCCTTCTGGACAACGTTGCTGCAAACCTGCTCAGACTCACATGGATCTCTCTCTTCTACTCAGCACCCATAGAAAGTTCCTTTTTAACTACAAATGTGAAGTTGGCAGTCAAAGTGTCAAGAGCAGGAAGAAAAATATGAAAACGCAGTGCTGAGGGAGGCCATTGTAATACAGGTTAAGATACTTCTGATGGGAAAACTGAGGCTCCAAGTCAGTAAGAGTTTTATCAGGGACAGATCTCTTGTATAGAGGCGAGTTTGCACTCCTGGCAGATAAGATATTGCTTCGTATAAAACAGAATGGCTGCTTACTTGGTACTGATGAATACATGCTACATCTATTTTCCAGATTTTTAAGTAATAGCCATAAACCATCTTCCTTATCTGAGAGCCTGTTTAAACCATTACCATGGACCAGCATTGTTTGCTACCTCAGCACCTCCAAGAGGAGTTCTGAAAACAGAAAAGAAACCAACCGGCAGAAAACTGAGACAGACTTTTTAAAAAGAAACCCCAATTTAGGAAAAATCTGAGTCAAGAGGCACAGGTGTCAGCTCTAGAAACCTGACCTTAATAGTTGTTTTTATTGCTAATAGAAGCACAAAATAGAACTGTATGCACTTTGTGCCCCACCCAATATAAAATTAACTTTCAAGCTATACTGGTTAAGTATGCAGAGGCAGCTTCTCCAAATAATCTCAATATCGAAAGTCTACTGCTATCATTTAGTGTATTTTTCTGAGTATGTACTGAAGAGTTTTCAAAAGCTTTCTGTAGGGGCCTGCAGACAGAAGTGGAGCCTCACCCAAGAGCATTAAAGAAAAACCATTTCAGCCAATCAAATTTATTTACATGGATATTTATAAACTGGCATGATTTTTTAGCTACTAAATTTAGACTTAAGTCTTAGCCTCCAACTTCCAAGAGAAATCAGTTCACCCTTTTCTAGAATGGTACAACATGATCTGAAATACACAGGGACAAACATTTTAGTCTTAGTCCTGCTGCCCAAAGGAAGTGGCAATTCAGTGATCACACTGGCCAGCAGTCCCCTTTCCACCAATCGCAGCCAATTTAAACACCGCTTGACAGAAATATCAGGACTGCTCCTTTTTACTCCTATCTGTGAAAAGGAACATGTGATCACAGAGACACCTGGCTACCTGTCATGGAGGGAAGTAAAAAACTCAATAGCATCAAGATGCTTGCACAGAAGAGTCAATTTCTGGGGGGGTTTGAGTGCTACAATTCAGTGACTTGTTTTCTTAATGAACACTGAAAGCAAGTACAGCAGAAGGCCTTGAAAAACAAGCAGAGGTGGAAGAGCTACCACATGAAAATAGCAACACAGGATCATCTTGCTTCAAAAACATTTTACTGTTTTGAAACAGTGCACAAAGTCATAAAAAATAGCAATGGGTTTGCCAAAAAAGCATCCAGATGAGAAGATGCAAGGAAAGAACAGAGAAGGAACAGTGGAAATAAATCTTTCCAAACAAACTGACAAGTCCAAAAATAATGAGAACTAAAGTTCAAAGAAAAAAATCTAAACTGAAGTAGAAAGAACAACCATACACAGGCTGTGGAGGCTTGGGGGGTGATGGTGCATGTATGCTGGTGGGGGGGTACACAGCAAGCATCTTGTGCTGCCTCCTCAGCTAGTGTTAAAGGTTCAAACTGGGACATCAGCATTTGACAGACATTATTTAGAAGTTCATGTTTATACATCCTGCTACAACGTCTGATCCTCAGAGTTTTCAGAGCCCATCAAACACTTTAACTGTTGGGATTGCTTACTTCCTACACACAAAATTGAATTTCCTGGTTTTGGTTTGTTTCGGTTTTTTTTTTGAAGCCTGCACAGTGACTGTATCCCATACTTACATTTTGATACCTTCCAACCTAGTAACAACTGAGTGGTCGGTCTGGCTGGTAAGTTGCATTTTCCCTTCCTTGGCCACACTTCTCAATAGCTTCCTTCTCACCTTTTATTCTCTCTTCAATCAGGATAGAAAGAAACACAGAGCAGCAAAAACTGAACACTCATAGGATATGGTTAAAGGCAGAGCTTTTAACTACAGCTTCTGAAACAGACCACAGCATCACAGGCAGTGAATTAGTTCCTTAGGAGGGCACAACATTGCTTTGTTTTTCAACACAGTAAGTACAATACAGGTGACCATAGTACAAGTGTGTTCACTACGGGATGCAATACACTTAGAACAACTTCACTTAGCAGCATGATCTGTATTCAGAGCCTACAGTTCTCTGAAGAGACAAAAAAATAAGAGCACTGAATCACAGTGCATTGCTTTTGGTGCTGCTCAGTTCAAACACCGGGTATTTCCTTTGGGGAGCTCAAGGGCAGACAACTAGCTTTCGCACATACCAGGCTCAGCTACATTGGTTGACAAGGGCAACCCATCATTCCCAGCCCACTGCAACTAAGAACTCCTTAGCTGACTCCTTACGGATTTTTAAACTTTGCTGCTCCTTCACATTGTGTACTCTGCACTTGCCTTCAACTCAATGTACAGGGACACTAAGTAAGCATAAAATGAACAGGTAGAAAAAAGTGTCTTTATGATAAAACGTATCAGGCAAGAAAGAAGAGCTAATCTGAGAAAGTATTTCCACTAGTGAGAGAACAGTCTCTCATTGATAACCAGATTCTTACATGACCCCCTCTCTTTGGTCAAACACCAAAGTTTAAATTAGCAAAGCAACAGTAAAAGACAAAATCTGCCTATCTGTGCTTTCAGAACAGATGTGATTGCCTTGTTTTCTTACAAAAAGCCTTCCTTCTGCTACAGAACCATTAACAACAACTCTGTAAAAAGGAAAAACATTCTTCTTTTCACCGATACCCTACTGAAACACTTTCTACCCCCAAAGTACTACTAATGCTCCTCTTCAGCAAAGCATTTCAAAGAAGCCAAGGTAAGTGGAGGGTTTTTATAAGAGCAATGAACCACAGACGCTGGAGGTAACATTAACAAATCACAGACGTTGCCAGATCCAGCTTTGATTTTAAAGTGATGCAGTGGAGGGATAGGGAACCTTTAGGGTTTGAAAAGAAAATGAAGGCTCATGCTACTAGGCAGTGGGTTGAGCTAAAAAGTTGATGGTTTGCTCTTTTTGTCTGGGGCTTTTTTTTTTTCCCCTCCTCTCTCAGAATTTGATCTTTTGCCTTCAGTCTTGATTTTCTGTTGAGCAAGTCTGACTTTGCATATGCAGACATTTGTTAGAGCCTATAGCTGTTCAGGTACAGAGCAGCTAGTTTAATCTTTTAGACATAAATTTAAAGAAGAACTAGTTAACGAAGGACTGGATATTTAACTGTAATCTTAGTTTCTTCATTGTAGCTTGAAAAGGTTAAGTCTAGAAGAGCTTCAGGCTAGGTCCTGGCACAGCTGGTGGAACAGTTATCTTAATTGAAAGGGTGAGATTGCTCAAATGCTTGGAAATCCAGGCATGAAATGCAGTTTATTAAGGCCAGGACTTTTTTTTCTGTTAAGTTATCCCATAACAGAAGTTAGGTTTAAAGTAATTTTTTACATAATATGTACTGGCTTTCCCTATGAAGCAGGAGACTAAGTAATCTGAGTTTCTGAATCAGTTGTAAGGGACAACAGAAGTGTCTTTATTTGTGCTTTGTAGTGGTAGAAGAAAGAACCATATGTTAGTTGATTTTTTTGTATTGATTGCTCACAGTCCTTGTTATAAAGGCTGGCAGTTTTACTATTGCATCTCCCCAAAATAACAATGCACTACATAAGATGGAAGAGAAAAAGACTTCTGACTTGAGGATATTTGTATTAAAATAGTGCCTGGAGGTTCTGACAAAATACAGGACTCTTATGCTGAATCAGGTAGGAATGCAGGATAAGAGACAGCGCTGTTGCAATGTTAATATTTGTTTATGCTATAATGACGCAGGAGTCACCAGGGGGCTTTTCTGTGACAGGCTGAAGTATAGGTAGATTAGAAGATGTGCCGGAGGTTACATGAGAATTTTGAGGCAGAATCAGGAGATTAACCTACCCCTCAAGTCCAACTTTGCGTGCTTCACCAAAAGACTTCTCTTTTTTTCTCCTTTAAAGGGCTGTAATTGTGCCCAACTACTGCCTCAGCTCTCTAAAGCTGGTAGCTGCAAGTAATTCAATAACAGAAATGTTCTGACAAAGTCATTTTTAGCTTGTTAATTATTCCCAAATACATTCTTTCCCCTTCAAGTGGAGCTAGATGACATCAAAGCTGTTTGAGGGTTGGAGGAACACTTGAAGTATTAGCAAGAACAATAGAACAGACTATCCATTTAATTCCAATTCATTTAAAGGGGAAAAGGCTGGATGTCGGCCAAGTTTCACCTTGAGAACTAATAACAGAAAATGATTGTAAGCCCAGTTCTTACGCTGGTTATGCTTGCACAAGACAGTGTTGCAGGGTTCCGATTTACCCATCTCTGCCGTGTTATGCTGATGGCCTAGAAAGGGATGCATGGGGCTAAAAAATGCTGTTTGGAGACTGCAGGAAGTTCTCAAACTCAGTGGACTCCAAAATAAAGGATCTACCACACTTCTACAGTCTGGCGTAAAACTGGGAATAATGCAATTAGAGACAAACATGGAAAAAAGAATCTCCCTTGGATTTTTTTTTATTTATATGGCTTTAAAAATTGTATTTTGCCAATACTTCAAATGTTCCTTCATCCCTCAAATGCTCAGCTGATGCCTTTTCTGATGTTACCAAGCAGTAGCAGCAGCATGCTAATTTTGGAGTGGGAATGCAGAGGCTACCAAAACTTTAAAAGGGAAGGAAAAAAAGAAAAAAAAAAAAAAAAAGAGATAGGTCACACCTAAATATTGTGTCTGGAAAAGCAACGACAGTGGTAAAGTAGCTTAAATGTTCCCATTTTGTGTTCCTTATTCAATTATTGGTCTTAAGGTAAAACTAAATTGGCTTTTAAAATTGTAAACTGCACTTGATAAGGCAACAGATTTTTTTGATATTGACATTTTGTATTTTCAATATAAAAATATTGGTATTTATTGTATGTCAATAGACATTGAGTCTAATGTAAAAAGGCCCTAAACCTGGTGCTTCAGCAAACCGATTTTGTGACTTGCAGCAAGACTTCCAACACTCAGTGAAGTTCACGTACCGATGACTAAACTTCTGGTAATTCATTGTTAGTTTCTACTAAGAAGGAAACTTTCCATTCTGCCTACAAAGGACAAACTATTGAGGTAATGCGAAAAACTGTACTGCCTGAATCTATTATAAACACAGAAGATATAGAAAATGGTGGGATAGAAATGGTTTCTACAGCATACATCTGGGGTGAACATTCAGTTCGAGTGAAGGCTTACTCTGAAGTGGTGGATTTGGCTCTTTGGGTTTGACCTCCTAAAGCTTACTAAGCAAACTTGTGGACTGTATGAAATCCTGTTGGACTGGTGCTGCTAGCAGAATTTCTGAGTTAGGATTGAAAAGGGTCCTTAATGTCTTAATTTTAGCCATGTTTGTTTTCTAATGCTGCATCAAGCACTATTGTAATTACAGGGAAAAATCCTTTAATGAGGGTTTAGACACTCAGCGGACTGCAGTATGGTCAAGTGTGTCACTTCCTCTTCACCTCTCTGCCAGTGTTAATTTGATGGAAGGTGGTGTCCCTGGCAATGGTGGGAAATAGCTCTAAGGAGAAGTGGTAGAAGGAAAATTGAAGGAAGTGGAAGTAAGAGATGATAAATCATGCTTTTGGTAGGACATTTTGCAGTCTCATGTGGAGAAGGAGGAAATCACTGCTGGGAAGATAGTGTTTCTACTTCCCACAAGATACAAAGTAAATTGATTTAGCGGGTGATCCATTGTATGCTTCAGTAAGCCAGAGCACCTGATCTTGCGCTAAATCTTGTAAGCAAGCATTCAGAAGCTTATTAACAAATAGCAAACACACTCTGGACCAGCGGTCAAAGTCTGCGCATATAAAGTCCTGGTGTAGTTTGTTTACCTGGCCAAGGAGTAACATAACAATGTGGAGATCCCTTTTTAAAGAGTCAAGAGTTTATCTAGCATGCAAGACGTGCAAATCCTTTCCAAGTGCATTGACTGTGTTACTCGGGCTTCCGAAGGCAGAAAAGCTTCATGTTAGAAGCTTTCATCTGGTCTGAGACTTGGGGGCATGAGTATCTCTGGTCTGTTTCTGTGCTCTGCCTAAATAAGTGTATTTCAGATATTGCCAGCTAGTGTTAGCAATGTGTTGAGAAGCATAGAGTAGAATACTGTTAGGTGACTGAATTTCTTTTCATAGTTAGGCTTCTAATTTTAGGGGCTAGAGTTTAGTTGGAGAGCAGAGCCATTTGTGTTATTCTAACCGAACAACTAGGTTTTTTATGCAATGCTTTTTAATAGGGTAAATCTATAAATAGTTGTTTTTCTTTTTTTTTAGTGTTATTGACAAGAAACATGCATGGGGTATATTAAAAGTCCAAGCATCAACAACATTGAAATGAAAATAGGACTGTTTGAAGTACAGTCTGAATGACTAAAGGCATTTTGATTCCTTTCAGATCAAAATGGCAAGAAAATGTCAACAGCAAAACAATTGAATTTCATAGTCTAGTGGCATCATTTTACACTAATTTCTGAATTTTTGGTTACTGGCTCAGCTGTCACAGTAACATGATCAAAATCACAGCTTTGCTTCTTTTTGAATTTCAGGGGATGCTGTTTAGATTACAAGCTCTTCAGCTGCTGCTTTAGTGAAGGTGGACTTCTTAAATCATTTTAATTTTCTGAATGAATATTCCCAAATTTGTTGCCAATAAATAAAGTAGTCTCAAAATTATCAGGATATTTATTGAATGTGCTCCCATACTGTATAATACCAAATGTGATCTTCTAAATATAACTACCTGGTAATAGTGCAAGTGCCTATGGATATGGAAACTGCTGCAGAACACTCACAGCACCATTGTTAAACAGAATTTCACTTACAGCAGAGATAAAAAATCAGGGTGTTTTGTAATTAGTATTTCATTCCATCATTCTTGTAGATGTCATTACAATGGAGGGCAAATCCAGGTCACTTGTATGACCTAAAATTGTAGCATAACCACTTCAGGCAGAAAAATGGGTATAAGGCCTGTCTCTATTCTAGAAAAGTGCCGAAAATGAGTTTCACAGTTTGAGACCTGCTACTTGCAAAACAAATTGGAGCTAGAAGAATGGTAACAAACCAAATTAGACCTCTACAAAAACATCCCCACTGGAGTGGAGAAAATAACACAGCTGTACAGAAAACAGAACCTAAAAGTCTACAGTTTTAGAAGGTTACAAACTGGGGAACATGAACTGGAAGCAGCGGTAAATTCAGGGAACAAAAATGAAACAAGAGCCACTTTTCTCTCATCAAACCTGATGTAAACTTGGAAATATTCTATGAAAGCTCTGGTGTTAAACGCACTTTATGGTTTTTACTTGGAGCGCAGGATGATTCATCTCTGGGTTAACTTCTTGTATACCAGAGCAGCTCCCTAATGCTGATACAAGTTAGGAGTGCTCAGACTGGCACACCTTGGAAAACTAAGTGGAAGCTGAGGCTTTGGTTGGTTTTTCGTAGTGAAGATGCAAGCTTTATTTACTGAGCACTAAAGCTGCATGTCCACCCGAGTAAAAACGAGACAGGAGAAGAGGACAATGCTTCTAAAGGACCACTAACAGAATTTGGATGATGAACAAAGGAGCTTTCAGGTATGAACATGGAATGTTTGAAGGTGGATCTGAGCAAGCAGAGAACAGAGAACAGCTGCTGAAGTGCCCTGAATTGGTGGCATGAGTCCTAGCAGCAGGGATAAAAGCATCAGGGAAGTGTTGGGAAAGTGGTTTTCAGCGGCTAGTCCTGGATCCGGCTGTAATTTTTTTTTTCTTTTTTTTACCTGGACCTGTTTTCTCATATGTCTGCCTGTGTCAGAAAGAAAGCAACAACACTGCAACAAACCTGAGAGAGGATTAATATCCTCTTGTTCCTGGTAGGGTTTTCTCATCCAACAATTCCTTAGTCTTTAAAATGAGGAAAGAATAATATTATTTTGCATCTTCTTTCTTCCCATGGTGATAGGATTTTATTCCAGTAGGCACCCTCCTGCAGAGGGCCACCAGAATATAGTTTCTGCAAGAACAAGTTATTTTAAAAGATCAAAACATCCATGAGGAATTATCTTGGCTGCCCTTTAAAAATCTTCCTTCCTCATCTTCTTCCTTTCTTATTTTTTCTCATTCCTCTCCTGTAAAATGAAACTTTTTTGGCAGAAACAGTGGCAGATTCAAAATGTATGAACTGAGGACAGGATATTGGATCCTTGGCAGGAGAGAGATGGAACCCAGTGCCTGCGTCCATGTGTGCCTACCATGTTCAGCAGGGAAGTGACCACAGCAAAGCCTTTAATTAAACACACTGTTGTTGCTGTGAGTTTTTATTGTTACAATTGCTGTTCCAGGGCAGCAGAGCTGTATAGAGGAGGTGGAACAGAAAATGCTGCAGATGGAAAGAAATAAATTTGTGGATTAATTTCAGGGCTAAGAATGGTCCACTAGGCAGGGTATCAAACCACAGCGAGCTGGAGAGCTTAAGGCAATTTGTGAAGTAAAGTTTATAGTTCCTGTGGCTTTTCTAAGTTGAGATTCTGTCCAAAAGATAAGGGCTTTCTTAATGTATCTGCAAGTAAATTGAGGACATCAGAATTGTGAAAAGGGGAAAGCAGGAAGCAATGTAAAATGGTGATATGCTGGATTTCATATGTGGCCCTGGAGCTTGTTGTGAATTCAGCATCCAGTCAAGGTTCACCTAGGCTAGCTGGTTTTCTGTGCCTAAGATTTTAGTCTGAGAATCTAGTAGAAAACAAGCTCCGTCCAGCACAGCTGGTCTCTGGCATGTTGGTCAGGATGAGATAGAGACCTTAGATATACCCATGGTGGCTCACTGTAGCAATAGGTGGATATAATGACTTCCAGATACAGATATAGAAATGCTGAAAATAGATTGTCACATCAAAGAATCTGCCCTGAGGGGTGCTGGAACAACAAGTTGTTTATTTAGCTATGTTGCTGTAACACATCACAAGGTCACCACTGCCTGTCAGTTGTCAGTAGATAGCATGGAATCATAGCTGCCTTCTCAGTCCTTTATTGCTAATAGATTGGATAGTGAATCTGGCTGCCCAGATGATTTTTCTCTAAAAGACTGAACTTTCTGGCTCTTATCTTTAGTCCTGAGAAAAACTACATTTTGTCAGGTTTTTATTGTGATGGACACACTGCATCAGCGTGTAACAGGTAAAGCTGAACAGGTAGGATTTCTTCGTAGCTTTAGCATTGTCTGACAAAGCAATCATAGGTCAATTGTTTGATCTTCCTTGACCTCAGCTTCACTGTCTGTACAATGGCAGTAATATCAGCTGGTTTTATATAAAGATGAGAGATAAAGACTGCCTGATAATAATCCTTCAATTAATAGTAATTGCTCCTGTGCTTTATTGTCTTTCATACCATCTTAATCCTTGTCACTTTTTTCTCTCCTGGTTTGGTGGGGATGTGAGTGAAGGCAATGTGCTGGGATTAATCCAAACTACATGTCTTCAACCCTAACTATTCTGTAATTCTGTCTTGTCAAAGTTAAATAATTCTGTAAGAAGTTTCAGGTTCAGCAAGGCATATTTGGTTTTGAGCTCCTAGAACTGAGGTGAATGGGGGAGAACACAGAGGAATGGAAGGAAATGTCTCCTTTCTTTGTGCTGTGATTTGGCAATGCGGTAAACTGAGGAGACCCGTGCTCAGATCATCCTGTGTTGTCTGCTGTCCTGCACTACTACAGAGTTTCCAGTAGTTATGTGTAAGAGGAATTTCTTCCTTCTCAGCTTTGTCCTGACCCATCCCTAGAAATTTCCACAAAATATTATAATGAATTTTACTTGAACTAGCTAAAAGTTCTTGCAACACCTGGATTTGGCTTTCTAAGATATAAACTACTCCTGAACAGTACCATTTTTTTAAAGGCTTAGCTTTGTCCCCCACAGCTTACATAATGGACCTATCCTGAGTTTCATCCAGCTGAAAGTCTGCCTTTGAAAGGCTTGAGGCGCATCAGCATTCAGAGATTCTCAAGGTACAGAAATTTGGCAGCATCTATGCATGCCTTCACACTCCAGTGTCCTCCCTTGAAGGGTGAAAGCCTGCCAGTTATTGAGTGTTATTATACAATTAACCCTGTTGGGAGAAATGTCCATGCCGTTGTGAATTGTAACTGTAAAGCTTGTAACAAATCATCACAATGCAATCAACCCTACCAGCACTGAAAACCTTTCTCTTCTCCTCTGGGGCATTTAAAATGTCACTTGCTATGCACATTTTTCTCTTTATTTGTTTTATTATTAATAATAATGCAATAATGATGAAAAGATCCTCGAAGAAGCCTCTGGAAAGGAATTTTATAAACATCACCGTGGAATAAAATAAGTGCATTCCATTTTATCAGGACATTTTCCATTATAAATGGCCAGCTTTCTCATCACCCTGCCAACAGTTTTGCCTGCCATCTGTTCACTGATGTCATACTATAAAGTTCACTTGCAAAAGTGCTTGTTGGGAAGTTGGGAAGTCCAGGGTTTTGCTAGAGAAGTTTAGGAATAAATATGCTGGCATTTCAAGTTTTTTATTTTGTTTGTTTCCATAAAGAAGGACTTTTTTGTCTCAAAGCTCAGGTTACTATCCTCAATATACAAAGATAATGACCAGTATTTTTGGAAATTACTGGAGATTTTGGCTCTTCCTATTATGGAAGGATTAATGTGGGACATCTTGAAAGAGAGAACTTAGGAGTCAGGATTTCGAAAAGTGCTGTAAGTTCTTCTGGAAAATAGGCTCAATTCAGTTAGGCTAAGTTGTGCATCTGAAGTTATGGATGCCTCAAAATACAGGTAAACCATCCAATTAGGAAGTCAAAGGGAAGAGGAAAAAGATATATCCCTTAGGGATTTTTTTTTTTTTTTTGGTACAAAAGAACATGAAGCATATCTCCCCTTATCTCCAGTTTTCAGAACACCCCAAAAATTCCAGGTGGAAATTGAAATTATGTGTTTGGTATGTTCTTTTAACATGGAAAAAGACAATTGTACTTGGAAATTGCAACAGAAAAAATAACACACTTGATGTCAGGGTGCTGCTATTGCCAAGCTCAGCCTTAGCTGGACCACACTTTCCATCATGCATCATCACCATTTTCTAGTCTTTCTAAACTCAGAGAAGTCCACAGCTTTCCTTTGACATCCTAACCACAACACCACCAAGAAGTATTGACTGTGTCATCCCTTAATGTCCCAACCCTGGCCAGCCTGCTGCTCCCAAATGCTTCCAGTGAACCTGCCCAGTCCTTCCTGGGAGGTGGAGGTTGCATTATCTGGAAATCAGGCAGGTGAGACTATTATAGGAATTGGGATGTAGCCTAGGCCAGGAGTGCTTAGGATTCAATGCAGGCAGAAAAAAAAGTTCTTGTGCTTTGAGATGGTGGCAGTGCCAGGGCAGGTATCCAAGGTGGGGAAGGGGCTGGGAGAGGTAGGGAGGATGTGAACGCTACAGACATGCTGACTTGTGTGTGGAGCCTTTGTTGTACCCATATGAGGCAAAAGCAGTTTGGCTTCTGTCCCATGTGTGTCTGTAGAGGGTCTCTGATAAGGTTTCCTTGCTAAGGAAGACATCTTGCTGCTATTATATAACAAAGTGAGATATACACTCCCTGCCTATGCCATGGAGGTTCAGAATAAGCATGGAGATTAGCCCAGGAAGGCCCATGTCTACAGGCTTAAGGTGCTGTTCCTTGGCATATATCCATGCAAAAGCCTATGGGCACAGTCAGAAGCTCCTTTTGAGCGTTTCCCCCAGGGCTTATTGCCACGTCATCCACAGCACCTCAGCCCTGATGCTGTGGCCTTGAGTGGGTACCTGTACCTAGAGCTTCTGTTTCACAATCAGATGTGTGGCCTATTTCTGTACACACTGAATGCTGAGATTAGCACACAAATAAAATTGTAGGACTCAGAGGAAAAAAGACATTGGAGACCCTATTTCATAAGAGAAGGCAGGGAACTTTGCTTGCTTTTTGTAGGAAAGTAAGGGTCGAGAAAGGATGGCTTAAGTTTCTGTGACTATGCTGAGGTTGGAGAGAGTAGAATGCCAGAGAAAGGGGAGAGAACTATTTAAGTTGAAGCGAAGATGTTTCATATCAGAAGACGCCAAGGTAAATGTGGCAAGGAATAAGCAAAATCTGGAAAGGAGAGGGTTTCTGACCATCTGAGGGGTAAACTTTTGGCCTTCTCAGAAGAGGAATAGGGATAAAAAATCCTGCTTGCCCTCCAGTGGAGCTTCCCCCTATATGGGAAGAGCGTAATATGCTTGTTAGCAGGTGATGTGTGGTGCCAGGGGGGCCGAAGGGGATGTAGTATCCCAATGCTTTCTGTTCTTTTGCCCCACAAAGCTGAAGTGTTTGGCCCTGACTTCTGAATCATATCCCTGCTGAATCCAGCATCGTTGCCTATCTAAATTGGAATGCTGCATTTGTAATTAAGTTTCAGGAAGATCTTTATTCAGTAAGTAGACCTAAAAAGCCCTTTTTCTTTTCTTTTCTTTTTTTTTCTATTTTTTTTTTTTTTTTGTCCTTGGCCAAATCCCAGATCACTGAAGAAAGCAGCACAGAAGCTAAAAATGAGTCAACTTAATAGAAAATGGGAAATATTCCTGGGTCAAGTGTGCATCTGTGCCTCTTTATATATCCTAGTCTAAATATAGGTGCTCTGAGGGCTTGCTACAGATAACTGGAAAAAAGAAGGTGAAAAGAAAGAAGCACTCAATTTCCCCTTGCCCTTCCCCCAGCCTGCACAGTGTTTGCAAACCACCAAGCTGTGCCAGTTTAACCTCTTGCAGGCTCTGGATAATAAAGTCACAAAACTGGGAGGACTGGAGAAAATCCCACCTGCAAAGTCAAGTGGCAAAGAAAGGCTTTTTTAATCACTGTGCTTAATCCTGCCTTTCCTAAACACTGTAGAAAGCTGCAGTTAGTCATTTGTTTTCTTAAATTACCATAAATTGGAGTTTATGGGCCAGGTGATTCTCTTTGAAAAGAGTGCTTGTGTGCTGGAGAGGGGAGGGTGGGGCCAACTTGCCAGGAGGGAACTTTTGGACTATTCCAAAAGCAATTCTTTGTTGTTCTCTTTTCCCATCAATGTTCCCCTATGGAAAAATAAATAAATAAAAGTATTGAACCTTCTTTTAACAGCTGCCCACAAAGGTTCCTTTCTTAACTATTCTTTTTTTTTATTTTTTATTGGTCCTCTTGATTCCTTGGCACAGCAAAGGAGGATTAAGAGAACTCCAGAAACAGTGGGATCCTCTTGGGGCACCTTGCTTTCAGTACTCTTTTTTTAATGTAGGTCATTTTAGGGACAAGTAGGTGTTGGGTTTTGGGTTTTTTTATCCCCTAAGGAAGATTTCAGGAAATAGGTAAAGGATGTCTTTGGAGCTGCATTTTACGCCTCTCTCTTTACCATGAACCAAGTATATTCTCTTTGCTGAGAAGAGTATTGTTTTGTGTTCCTAACATGAGTGCAGATTTCCCTGGGCTAAGTACTCTGAGCTTCTCTACATTGCATAGAGTACACTTTTTAGTGAGGTTTATGCTAACATGTTTTACCTTG
Organism: Psittacus erithacus; assembly: GCA_009867235.2. Lineage (NCBI taxonomy): Eukaryota > Metazoa > Chordata > Aves > Psittaciformes > Psittacidae > Psittacus > Psittacus erithacus. The sequence goes on along the minus strand of WYDI02026547.1, from coordinate 95,416 downwards.
TGCTGCCTGGGGCTAAGAAAGGGAATAAGTTGCTTTTTGGGTCTCTTATGGCTTGGACAAGAAGTAATGGGATTAAATTGCACTGAGGAAGAGTCAGGTTAGACATCAGGAAATACTTTTTCGCAGTCAGAATAGTTGAATGCTGGAATACATTGCCTAGGGAAGGGGTGGAATCTGTTATTAGAAATTTTTAAGAAGAAGTTAGAAAAATATTTGGCAGAAATGGTTTAATAGAGCTGAATCCTGCCTTAGGACAGGGGATTGGACTCCACTGCTGTTCCTCAGCCCTTGCTTTTCCTCTCCCAATTCATCCAAGGATGACTTCACTTTTCTGATCTGGGAGAAACTACAGTTCACCTAGCGCAATGTTTCTACAATAGATTGGACTTCCAGCCTACTGCAAACTGAACCGTGTTACTGTCGTCATCCCTTCCCCCCTCCCTGACTTCCTTGCTTGTCCCCACATGTGGAAATGAGTGTATATGCTGGAAAATTAAGTTGCTGCAAAGTTTCCTGGCTACTGCCTGATGCCTACCAGACCATGGACCACAGACTGAAGAATGCTGGCTGTAGTGACCTCCAGAGGTCCCTTCCAGTCCTAATTTCTCTGATCTTAGCAGCACTCATGCGATTCATCACCATGACTCTATTGACGCATGATAATTTGAGCCTGGGTAATAATTATGCTCCTGAACACTGAGAGAAAAGTGCTCATTGGTGAGATCGACAGTCTGGAAACAGGACAAATAACTTCACGTCCTAGCTCCTTGGTAAACCTGCTGCTAGGAAGTCCCTTATGTCTAACCTTTAAGGTGTATTCTCAACAGAAATTAGACGCACTGCCTTTCCAGCCTCCAGATAAGTGTGCCATTTCAGCCCAGGGACAAGGGAGATAGCTAAAATACCACATGCCAGCAGCAATGAATTGCAGAGGCATTCACTGAAAACTGAAGAAGCCGCAGATAAAGTCTGTATACTTATCACTTGTGCTTGCTTATGTATCTAGTCAGGTTCTTCAAGGTTTCACAGGTGCGATGTAGTAGTACTGATTAGTATAAACATCCAGGTGAGTACAAATCAGAATATTATGTACCATTAAAACTTCTGCAGTTTCCCCATAGAGAGACTTGTCAAACATGCTTAGGAAATGTTTGGCTTTTTTGGGACTTAATTCTTGAAAGAGGGGTTTATTTCAACTGAGTTTTTTGGAAAGGAAATCTGAGGATCACAAAAGACACCAACCTGTGTTGTGCTCTGAAACATTTCCCAGCTATGCTCAAATGGAAAGGAAGCAAAGGGTGAGGCTGAAGTCAGGCAACGGAAAAGTTAAATAGCAGCACCATACTGTTATGTATTTCATACCTATAGAGAAATGAGTGCACGTTTACCCTCTGACTCCAGAGGAACTTGAGGGATCTTACCATTTGCTGCACAGCTGGCTTAACAGTTTTCATAATTTAAGAATTATGATTAAATTAAGAATTATGATTTAATTAAGATTAAATTTCTGATGTCTAATACAACGTTGCACTCATATATCTTAGCACTGACTAAGTATTTCTAATGGGTCACCTATCTGCGTTCAGCTAAAAGTGTTTCAAGATGTCTTCTTACTAGTTTTAGTTGTTCAATGTCTCTAATAACTGACCAAAGAGGACACAATTCAGTCATCTAAGTCTTGTCTCCTTAGCAAAATGAGGTAAATATTTATGTATTTGACTGCTTTTAGTCATTGCAATCTGAAAAGAGGCAAGGGGTCCACCAAGACCTGCAGAGGGATAAGGAAAAAGCCTAAGAAAGGCCATACTCAAAGCTTCTGTTTTTATGTGGTGGAGCATGAAAATATGGGAAGGGTACTCATATCAGTGGTATGAGCCATCAAAATAAAGGTGGAAGAAGAGTGCTTTAGAGGAGAAACCCTTTGTCATCCCTCTACATTGCCTGTCCTGAAATGAGCAGTCTGAAGACTGCTGTAAAGTCAAGAGGTTACTTCTAGAGAGTAGAGCCTGGTCTCCAGCTTCCTTCCTGAGGGCACAGTGGAACAGGTGCCCAGAACTCACCTTGCAGTGATGTGGGACATGTGGGGGTTTTGGTGCCTCCTCTGAGCCCTACTGCATTAGTGTAGGAGGTGCCGTTCCAAGGATGAAGGCATATATGTGTCTGTGGCTTTCTCAGCCTTCCTTTTGTGTAAGATTTCCTGGTAGGTAGGATATTCTTTGCTGGGAAGAGGCAGAAATGAGAGAAGCAAGTGACTATCTTTCAGACTTAATTCGCATGACATTGCTGGCCTGAATACCCCATGAGTTTACAAATGTGACTGCGACAGCGTTTTGTTGGTTGATTTGTTATTTGGTTTCACTTCTTTTTTTTCCCTCTTGAGCACTTTGGCTCAGGTGTGTCTGGTTTATTCCCTCTTCATGCTTATACAAAGAACAGATTTACTGGGGAATGAGACATCTTCATTACACACTGCATTTAGGTCTCCTCTGTCAGCCTGGGACTATCCATTTTCTTTTCTGTGAATGGGAAAGAAGGCCTGGGTCATGACATATATCTGTCCCCATCAGCACTGCAGCTGCATTGGGTTCCATAGGCTGATCAGCTCTGACTCATAAGAAATACCTCAGGGTCACATCCTTAGGTGCTCTGAGCACATACAGCCCCACTTGTTTCCAGATCAGAGGCCAGACGTGTTAGTCTTCAAGTCCATACATCTACTTATAGCTTCTGTAAATAAGCAACTGATTAAATCCTCCAAAACATGACAATGTCTGTGCAGAAATACACTGCTAAAGGAAGGGAGGAACAGGAGGGGAAGGCGCTCTGTGAATCTTTGGGGAAAGAATATGTTGTAAATAAAGCTACGCACCAGTAATTAACTTAGCATAATCACCCTGTAATTACACTGATAATCATTTATCTTGGCTCAGACCAAGAACCTTAATGGGGAAAATCCGTCATATCCAATTTTTGTCCAGATGGTTAATTCCACCACTGAACTAATCCTAACAGTTCTGTCAGATTCATTATGTTGCCATTAGAGATAGAAGACTAGAAAGTGCTCTGTCTGCCTCCATCCTGCACTTGTCCTAACCCATGGCAAAAAAGGATGGAGCGGAGCTGGAAAACCCAAGTTACCTTATTTCTAATGGACCTCATGAATAGTTGTGCAAAACTTTTTGGCAATCCTTTGAAAGGAGATCACAAGTAGGGGACTGATTGGTCACTGAATGAGGAAAACCAAGGATAGATGTTAATTCCAGGTGAAGTAGTGGCATGAAGCAAACACATTGTTTCAGTCCTCCTAAAGCCTTAGCAAAGATTCAGATCTGGGCAGAATGGAAAATGGGAATGGAATTAGGCTTCCTGGGAAAATGTCAATTTTTTTGGTGCTAAACTTGGCCTGAAGTGCCATGACCCTAGATCAGCACTTTAGGCATGTCTTGATTTGATCACTTTGCCATTATGAGGACATTATAGAACAGGATAAAAAATTGTCTGCAGGCTACATGAGGAATGGATAGTGAGATATTTGACCATTCTTCCTCAACTTGACGTAGCTACAATTATCCGCATAAATTTAAAATGCATATTATTGTTGCAGGCGCTGAATGCTTGAATAATTGGTTAGTTGAACAAACTATTAAGTCAAAATGAAGGCAGGTCTTGACCAAAGTACATTAACTTTTATGGTTTGAACTGTCGGCCTTGAAGATCTTGTCTTTCTATGTGATGATTTCATAAAAGATCTTCCCAGTCTTTCCAGATACTTTTCTTAGCTTGCAGAACATGTAGTGTAAGTCAGCTCCATTGTCTCTATTTTGCAACACTGGTTTTTAGGAGAGAAACACTGGACAATAAAGTCCTCCTTTGAAGGTGGAGCTCTTGCTCCAGAAAGGAAATTCAATGTTGGCAGCTTCTGTTTCATATAAGACCTGCAACCTGTTGCTTATTATTTCCTGGTAAGTGTTGGTAAAGAGGTCATATACACTGATGAATGCATTCAGGTCTCTGCAGTTAATTATGGCTCTAACAACAAACTAGCCTTCAAGGGCCTGAAACGCATCACTGCATTCTTGAAAAACAACACCGACTTCACCTTCAAATGCACTCATGCTGTGCCCCTAAAATGAATTCTCCCTCATCTTCTTGCTTTTATTTTATGTAGGAAATCCAAGCTAAGCAAACAGTGGTTTGGTTTTGGGTTTTGATAATTTTTTTTTTCCTGAACAGGGTTGCACTGAGATTCAGTTTGTTCTCTCCTATATAGGCTCATAATATAGTTGACAGCTTCCTTGTGTGTTGTAAGAAGATAGCTTCCACCATTGGGAAGTGACATAAGGTGGAAAGTGTTGCATTTCAAAGTGGCCCTGAAGAAGTGGACTGATTCCCAGAATATAAGTCTGTCTTCACCATACAGCCAGGGCGGTGAATGGGAAAGCAATGCTCATGTGCCCATGGAGGCAACACTGACGAGCACTCTGTGTGAGGTGGAGAAACACCATGCATTCCTCTCAGTTCCTGAAAAACATGGACCTAGGGAAGGACAGCATGCAGGAGAATGGAAGGTTACACTGGGAAGCGATCTACAGACTAAGAACTGAGTCAGAAGTTGTCTTTGAAGTTTTCCTTATTTGTCAACAGAGGTCAGCATTAGCTTCCTCTTCATCCCCATTTTCTCTGAGAGGCTTCATCAGCCCTCAAGGGTAAAAAGGCTGGGAAGACCCTTGTGATTGGCCAAGCTGTTTTACATATTGGAGACCTTGCTGCTGTTCTAGTTGTTTGATCCTGGGGCTGCTGTTGTGACAAGGAGGCAGATGGCTCCACAGGCAGGTCAAGTCATTAACTGCCAGTGCTGAGGCCACCTTCTGGTAGAGCCCAAGGCAAAAAGATAAAAAAATTAGGTACAAATATAATCACAAGTATATTATTTATCATAAGTGACCTTTCCCTCACCTGCTCATAGTTTAAGCCTTGTTAGTTGGCTCCAGACTGCATTTAACACTGTTATTGTGATGCTTAACAACGTTATCCTAGAAAATTTCTGGCCTCTCCAGAAGGTTGGTTAACAGGTATGAAATTGCCTTCCTCTCTCTTCCACTCACGCACACACAGAGGATGGAGGTGATCAGTGGGGACCTTACTGGTTATTTATTTAACAAGGGAAACAAACCTAAACACAAAGAAGGATGGTTAAAGAAAGAATTTTTAAACAAACTCCAAGAACAGCAGCTGATCCTTCTCTTTTCTAAACAAGGCCTTACTGTAATTTTTTTAATTCTTGCCACAAGCCAGATTTATCTTTGGACATCCTGCCCAGAAATCATTGCACTTCTCTGCAGCAGAATAAACATTCAAGGCACCCAACCACATAGACACATGCAGAGGAGAAGATAGAAGGACTTGGACATCAAGCTAGTGCAAAAATCTTTCATTACAATAGCAAGTCCTGGGCTAGAGGAAAAAAGAAGCGTGGAAAAAAGCAATGAAATCAAATCCCTGCCTTGATTGTGTGTGGGTGGATAACTCGCTTCCTTCACACACTTCTTAGCCACTGATGCTGAACACAGCGTGCGAGTACTGCAACTTCTGTGCCTCCTCATCATCTGATTCTTAAATCACTGCAAATATGTACAGAAAAAACCCTTTGAGATAAAACTGGCACAGGGGAAGAAATGCAGCTTCCCCAGCAGGGCTGTGGTGGTGTGACAACTGTCCAGGGAGCTGAAGCAACTGAAACTCAGGCCTGAAGCTGCTGAACGGCAGCAGTTTGGTCTGGCCCAAGATTTGCTGCAGTGACTGCAGGAGTGACATTACTGCACACACACAATTTTGGGCCCCCTCCACCACGCCACTGAGCACCCCAGTAGGACAAGGAAGCACACAGTACTATTCCTTTATATTTTCATTTTTAAATACAAACTTCTGGGCAAATGCCCAGACAATCAAATCTGGGTGCAGGAGTAATGGCGAATAAAAATTCCTTTGAGTTACAGTAATGCTGATATCTCTTCTATACCAGTCGCAGAAGGAAGCTCTTTTTCAAAAGGTTTATATTAGATACTATAATAACTTTCGTAGTAATTTGTGAAATAACCAATGTTACTATAGAACCTGGTGTTGGGAAGCAGTTATATACTGGGAGTTGGACTTGATTGATCTGAACATCCAAATTAATTCCAGATTTTGGCAGATTTTTAAATATTCTACTTCACCTGTCCCGTCAGAACAGATAGACATGAGCCTAGAGACCACTAGTGGTTTGGGCATCTGGCACCATGAAACAATGGGTATGCAGAGAGCCTACATACTTTTATGTGTCAGATTGGCATAAGGCTGAATAGGATTGATCAGGAAGACAGGTGGCAACATGGGACTGGATGGGAAAGAGACAAGTGAATGAAGTACAGTTAGACTGGGCATAAATTCTTGCTCTCTCCAGTCTGGCCACAGGCTGGGACAAAGGGATTCCCAGGGTCAACCATCCACTGCCAGCGTGCCGTTGATTTCAGACAAAATTCAGTTGCTGTTGCACTTGTGCCTGGGGCCAGCCTCTGGCCAAGAGTGACATTATTTTATCTGTGAAAGGAAAGGGAAGAGAGGCCTAGGAAACCCACATAAATCTGAATGGAAGCAAACAAATATGCGTCATCAAATTTGGAGATGGCTTGGTGGGGACCAGAGTTTTATTGACACTTGTTTTGGAGGACCCATGCAGCTTGCTCATGGCTCTGCATGAGTAATGCGGTTGTCCTGGGTCCCTGACAGTGGAAAAAGAATAATTATATTGCAATGTCACATATTTCTTCCCTCTTCAGTTGTTGAACTAAAAAGCAACAGGAAGTTCTTCAGCTCTGAGAACCATGTTTTTGTCATTCTTTCATTGGGGAGCTGCTGTTTGAACCAGAGCTCCCATATTCGTGAGAAGCCATCAATGGGGGCTTCCTCTGGTTTTCATTTTCTTCCTTACAGATGCCAAAACTTGGGGCATCATCACAAGCAAGCTGGAGGAATGAGTCTGCGGTAGGAAGGATGGTGCCTGTGAAATGCTTTCTTAAAATGGAGTCCAAAGTCTCAGGACGTTATCCTTACGTGACCTGGTAAGGACTGAGATCCTACATAGCTGACGAGCACGTGACGCGACTGTTGCTAGGAAAATTGCAGCTGCAGGATAGTGGCTTGAAAGTTTTTACTGGGGTAGCTTCTTTTCTGTTAGCATTCTTCTTTACTTTTAATTCAAGAGTCTCCCTAAGATTTTTTTACTTTTAACTCTTTAATTTGGCTTTATGGATTCAAGCAACAAATCAGATATTTTTTAAGTCTCCAGATCTCTCCAGTGCCTCTAAAGGATGCATGTTGACTCACAGACATTTTTTCCCCCTCTTTTAAGTTAAATCTGGTCTTTTCCAACACAAAAAGCTATAAACAAGGGATGAAAAAATCCATCTTTTAAAAATAGCTGGAGACAGTCAGGGCATGTGTTCTGCTACTCATGCAGAAAAGGGGAGCATCTGGTTTGAAAAGAAGGCTTCAATGACTCCATCAGCAATTTATTGTCATGGAACTGTTGGCCCACACCTGCCCTGCAAGCAGTAAAGGACAAGGGGAAAAGGCTTCGGTGGGGGGGTGTTTGCAGGTTTTTTTGTGGTTTTGGTTTTTTTTGGTTTTTGGTTTTATTTTTAACAGTTACCCAGTGGAGCTCATTCTGGTGCCCCAACCCCCAAGTCTTTTAATGCCCAATTTTAAAACTGTGGTGACTATACTAAGGTACGGTATGATAGCTAATGTGTACTTTTTTGCCATTGCTTTTGACTGATCTTGAGAGTGGCTGGCTTATAGGCTAGGAACATGATTTACCAGGAATAAGAAAGAGTAATTTGGTCCCACTAGATTTACAAAACATAGCTCAGGTCTGCAGGAAAAAAACCTGACCTTTCCTTCTCCTTTCCTCCTGCTCTGTCCCTCTGCACCACTCTCCCTTTGCCTGTTCCCATACCTACAGCCTCCACCTGACGTTTGAAACCTAGCCTCAGTGTCTGTGCAAGCAGGAAGTGGATATGAAGGTGGACTTCATCCTTTAATACCTTTCATGTGGATAGTTTTCTAGTAAAGAGAAAAAGGAGCCTAAAGTGTCAATCTATAGGAGAAAAATCTTTTCAGCACAGCAGCGAGCAGTGGCAAGTTTTTGCTTTTGTGAAGAATGCTGAAGAGCATTCTGTAATGCCATTGGATGCAATGATGAGACAAAAAGATCAAACTGGGGACTGGAGCAAGAATAATCCTCAAGTTAGATCCCAGCTCAAATTCAATGTTGAGCTGAACTTTGCAGGTAAAGTTGTCAAGAATGCACTTCCCATCCTATCAGAATTCCAGAGAGGGTTTAAATGAACTATTCTGGATTGATACAAATGACTAAAACCTCAGACGATCTGTAGAATGCAACTTCTGCAATTTCTTGACTTCTGAATTAGCAAAGTAACTATGTGGGAATCTTCTATTTTGGTACAGTCCAGATGCAATACTACACATTCTATATAAAGACATACAAACGGCTTAAAAAGTAGTGTTAGCACTATTTAAATGCTTTAACTTGTAAAAAAGTAATTCAAGTAAATTACAACCTCCATGAAATGCTTCAAGGAAGTCCAAATGAAAGTCTAATTTCAGAATGATTTACTCTCACTAGAAACATATTCCAGCAAAGCATGTCTATTTTGACAAAATGGCATTTCCTAATGAAAAAAGATTCGTATTACTTGCTATTCTATCTTTTCTGCTTGTTGACCTCATTTTTCATCTAAAATTGCAAATTCCTCTTTAAAGGAATTTTTCTTCCCTCCAGCCCAGTGGAGACAAGTTGCAATTAACTTCCCCTTATTTACATTTTACATAGTAAAATGTAAAAGCTAGCCTCTTTAATCATGCATCTCACATAAAATGTGACTTGTCAGAAGAGATTTCAAGCAAGAGATATTGCCCGTGGAATAAAATGTAATCAAGTTCCAGGAACACAAAGATAGAGTCCTAAATTAAAAAAAAAAAAAAAAAAGAGAAAGCAGTGAAAAACTGAGCCAGCCTTGCATAAGTATCATTGTGCTTTGGCCTGGGAAGCAAAACACCTTAACTAAGAGGGGCAAGGATTAATCAGCCCTTGAAAAAGTAATAATTTAAGAAAGTAGAATGCCAGCAATGCTCACTTTCATGGGAAAGTTTATAGTGCTTATATCCTGTCTGCTTTACTTTAATAAAATCTAAAATACTTTCAAATGAACTATATTTAATGGACTAGAGATACATATCCTCTGGCACTTTTTCCCCCATGTTCACATCCTGGTTGTTGTATAATTCTGTATTTTTCTTGTTGTGCAACTTCAGTGTTTGCTCTATCCTCCTTGACTCCTGGGGTCTGGATTTTGTGTTCAATCAGGGTAGTAGCATTCTTCCTCTGGAAATGGACAGTGGTAGGATTGGACAGGTCCAAACTGTATCCCACAAGCATATTTTGCTGTAGATACATCTTTTTTTTAAATTTCACATTGTTCTTCGACAGAGAGCACTAAGGCCCCCACAGAGGAAGCCAGTTTGTTCAAGTTAATGTTCTTTGTCAACAATAATAACAGAAAATATAACTGGTTGACCCTACAGTAACTGACTGGTAGTCACAGTTCAACCCTCAAGATTATTTATTTACAGATCTTATTATGATTGTGCTCCAAAGATACCAAGGTGGCTTTCTGATAGCTCTTAGGAAGACTTTGAACAAGAAAAGGATCCCACAGAAACAGGAAATAGTGGCAGTGAAGGTAAATATTAATTAGGTGGTAAGAATTTCATGTTTGAAAGCTTCTGGGTCACCAGGGTAGGAAGAAAAGATCCCCAGACTTAGAGCTGCTTCCAGTGACTTTGGAGGAAAGGAGCACAGACTGCAGATTGGAGAAGACCTCAGGAAGTCTATCAGGTGCCATTGACTACCCATGTGAAGCCTCTACGACTGGCTCTGCTCCGAGTCAATTTAGTTTTAAAACCATAGAAACTTGATGTCTGTGCTCAGCAGTTGGAACCAAAGTGCACTTAGATTGGAAACACTGGAACATAACTGGAAACATTTTGCAATTGTGCAGTGGAGGAAACTGTCGGCTTCTTCTTCTCTTTTGCACAACTTGGTTAAAATACTGCTTTAAACCACTGGTGACAGCTCTCAAGAGAAAAGAAAAATTTTGAATGTCATGAGGTCTGGGCTCGCCATTTGAGCGCTGAGAAAAGCAGATGGTTCAGTGCCCTTGATAGACACACATTGCTGATGCACTTGCTTTGTGACTGGCTCTCTGTGAGTTTGTCCCCTGAGAATGTGATGCTCACCTAGATCCACAGTTTCTCAATAGGGTGTTGCCTGCAACAGCAGCCATCCTAAAGGGTCCTACTCAGAGAATTTGTCTTCCACACAGTACCAGAGGAGATAGGTAGCATGTCCATATTTCTAGAGCTTGGTAACTGTTGATGAAAACAGGGAAAGGATTCAGCTCTTTTCTAGTATCTCCATATTCACCCAGATAGAAACTATTCAGGATACTAGTAGGGTGTGCAGCCAAGCCAAAATATTATGTGGTCAAAAAGGACGATTATAAAGTTAGCCTATCCTTCCAGCCTTTATCCTGTTGTCTGTGTTATGGGAAACTGTATTTAAAAGAAATGTGCAGGCAAGAATCCCTCCTGGTATCCTGGAGGCCTTATCATCTTTGTAAGGAGAAAAAGCAGAACAGCTTTGAAAGGCAGCAGTTGTGTTTATTTAATTCTCTTCAGAGAGCTGTTATATCTCCATGTACAGTGAGGTTAGACCCTGGCTTTCATCTGGCTATTTTGATGAATTAGCAAAGCTGCTGGCAGATGCTGGCTGTGAGGGGCATGCCAAGACTCTTCTTCTGCCCTGACCTCTCTGCTGCTGTGCTTCTTTTCCAGGGTGTTCTGCACCCCAAGTCCAAAGGCTTTTTTGTACAGCTTTCTTCTCAGGTCAGCACCTCTGAGATCTACATCGTATGGGGTGTTCTAATAGCATTTGTGACTTCAGGTAAAGGGTATCTCCACTGTGCTTTACAGTCATCCCACACCTGAACAATCAAGGGACTTCTAGTCCCTATGTAGGGGTTGTAGGTTGCACTAAAAGAAATCAAGGGAAGAGAGGCCAAAGATACATGCATTGTTTTGGTTTTGTGGGTTTTTTTTTTGTTTGGTTGGTTTTTTGGGGGGGTTGGTTTTGGTTGGTTTGTCTGTTTATTTATTTTATTTTTTTTTTAACCCCTGTGACAGTCTGAATAAAAAGAGGACAAGTGCTTGTTGCATGTCTTCGCATAAAAGGCTTAGGGCTGCCCTTGGAGTGGGCTGAGAAGAGGCATAAGGAAGAAGCTGAAGTCCAGAGAGTCTTTTGCAAATATGGGACAAAATATAGGAAGTAACTTTTGGTTCATGAAGGGCCATGAAACCATTTTGAGAGGAAGCTGAGGTAAATTGCACATCCAATGATGAAAGGATAATCTGATGGTGTTCAACAAGAACATGGCTACCCCTTCTGTCTTGCCCCTGTAAGAAGAGCAAGACTGCAGGGAGCATGTGGGTGTGCCAATCTTTTATCAAAGACATGCCTGTGCTATGAAAATGGAGAGTCTTGGACCTTCATTTTTGGTAATTTTTCTAGCATGAGACTGGTATTTTCTCTGTTGAGAGAGAATTAGGCCAGGTAATATCCAGTTCAGTCCTTGCCAGCTGTCTGTGCCTCTCTTGCTGCAGATGGGCACGTAGGGTACATGTCTCTTGCCCTTTAGAAATATGTTGTCCAGAGAAGCCAAAATATAACTAACAAGAAAAAAATGCTCTGCACAATAAACCAGAATGCCATAAAAGTGTCAGCGCTTCCAAACCTTTCCCTGGTGGGTCACAGCAGAAATATCCACCATTCCTCGGGAACGAATCTCCTGCCATCTGCTTCTCATTCACTTTCCCTCTTGTGTCACCCTTTGGAAGGATTCTGGAAAGGCGGGCTTGGCATCCATTGTCAGAAGATTTGCATCCTTCATTTTGATTTGAAGGGTTCCCTCCTCTTCGGGGAAAGTTGGCATTTTCCAGTGACACAAGTTAAAAAAGGAAAACAAAAGGATACACCCAGTTCTGCTGCAATTCTCAGATTGATTTCCAAGATTCAGGTGAAAGGCAAGCCAGTGTTCTTCCACTCAATGGCTAAGAAGAGTTTGCCTCCAGGGTCAAGAGGGAAACTTCTCTGTAGCTCATTTGTTTCAAAGCTGGCTTGGCTTGGCTGTGTGCTGCATCTGGGAGAGGTTTTAGCACTTGTGAAGGTGACCTGTTGCCTCAAGGCAGCTCCTGAAGCATGAAGGCTATTTTCAGACTCTTAGGTTAGCCCAGGACTGCAGGTTACAACCCTGCAAAGTCCCTACTTGCTCCTTTTGCTAGTGCAGTGGTTCCCTTGCTGCCTTATGGCAATTTGGTTTACCAGGTGGCACAACAGGAAGTCGCCAGCACAACCCTGAGTTCTACCGCTTGGGTAGGAAAGGGTTGAGCGACATGGCCTCGGCAAACCTTAGCCACATGCTCTGGGGAAGCAAAAAAGGCTTTTAGTGCTGCTGTGTTCCCATCTGTCTCTGCTCCAGCCTAGCCTTGGAGATCTTCTTCCTCTCACCGCAGACAAAACTGTCGGTCTGCTGTCTTAAGGGCATCCTTTGCCAGCCCTTCAGCTGACCAGAGGTGGGGGTTTCCTCCAGAACAAGCTAGCCCAACAAATCCTATCTTTTCACCCACCCCATCCTGTCACTTTTCCTACCCAGGATACATGGGCATTATCTTCCAGCTGGATTCTGACTTTGCAATTTGCCATCACATATTTGGGGCAAGGCAGTGGCAAACTCAGCCTGTACTTGTGTGTGTGCGTGTCACAGTGAGGCTTGATAAGCCCCAGCACTGCTTGTAATTACACAACATTTTCCTGTGTTGCTGCCCACATAACTTGTGATTAGAGAAATGACAAAGATGTACTCAAAATACAGCCAGATATCACCAGGCTTGCCGTAAAACTCCTGCACAGTTTATCCATGCGTGTACGGGAGCGCAGCAAGGAAGGGGGTCAGAATTCGTGCATGTCCACAATCCAGTCCTTGTTATCTAGTGCTGACAAAGCAGGAACTTTTAGGACAATGCTTCTAATCAAGAGTGGTATTAGTGCAGCCTTGGTTTGCTTCATTCTTTGTCTTCTGGATGTATGAAATTATTATTTATCCCTGGGATTTAGATCAGCACAGAGCTCAGCAGTCTCACTGTGGATCAAGCTCCCACTGTCCTGGCAGCCAGGCAGCCATTCTCATCCCACAGTGCTTCTCCCTGCACATAAGCCAGCAGCTTCGAACAAGAAAATGGAAGGGAATGGAGATACAAAATCTGCCCAGAGTGAGGAGGAAGCAGCACAAATGACAAAAGGGGAGGGAGCAGATGCCATTCACGCGCATTTGCTGGCTTCTTTTGGATGTCTTGTGACGAGTCCCCATGGCACATGCTGTACTCCCTCTGCTCACAGGGGAGCTTTCCTACAAATACCCTCCATTTTGGCCTTTCTAGAAGCTGGAGATTGGTCTCAAACAGATGTTAGCAGGCCAGGCTGGCAAAATATGACCCTCCCTCTGGTGAAGAAGGACTAATTGTTGATTATTTATCCCAGAAGGTCTGGATTCCATGTAACTGCCTTGCAAAGGAATTAACTCTACCATCTGACAAGTGGTTAATTGAGGCCTTGTGCATCATTACTGGTCTCTCCTGTGAACATAAGGGTGTTACAAAGCTGAGTAAGTGCCACTCATACACACTGAAGAGCTGGCACAGCCTTTAGCACATCCAGCAGGAAGAATGTGTTTTACAGCTAGCAGGAAGCTGCAGCTTCCTCTGCTGCCTGTGCAACTAGAAAGAATCACTTTCTATACAAGCCTCAAAGACTGGGCAACTGTACTGAATGCTTCAAGCACTGCAGATTGCAAGCTGCATTCCCACCCCACTGCTGAATTGCAGTTAGCAAAGAATCTGAAATATTTTGCTCAGCCCTGATGCAAATAGCCCAGCTCCCTCCCCTTCTGAGATTTTCATTTTAAAGCTAGGGAAAAAGCACTGAAGGAAGAGAGAATTCTTGGCAAGATGTGCAACTGGCTGCCAACCAGAATCTGGACTGCTGTAAGACGACCAGTTTGAAACCAGGCTGTCCCACATTGGGGATGGCACTCAGTGAATCCATGGGGATTTCATTCAAGTGGCTAGGGAGGGTAGGCTCACCAGATGATGCCAATTAGCATAGCTCAGCACTACCCTTCTTTGTAAGTGCCAGGAAATCTGTCCTTTATTGTCTAAGCAACCAAATACATACACACACACAATAGGTCTCTGTGAGGACTGGTACTGATGACAGGTTTGAATGTTTGCTGCAAAAATTTTTGTGCCAGTGGACTTCTGCAATCTTTTCTGAGATATTTATATGTTTGTTTGCTTTTATGTAAAAGCTCAGGAGCTTTTTACCTTGTGCAAGCACAGATGATGATATCAGCCACATTTGCATCATACTTTTGTATAGCTCTGCTCCTTTTTGCAGACAAACTGTTTCTAGGCCTGAGTACACAGTGTCTGGACAAATGTTTAAAGCAGTAAGGTAAATGCACAGGTCCCAATATCCCTTTTTGTGCCCCGCTATTGGGCTATCTCCTTTGTCATGCAGCTTCCATCCTACTTCCCAATGCTCAGATTTTTGGTTTAAACAATAGCAAATGCATAAAATTAATCCAAAAACCTAATTGCATTAAGAATCTGATGACGCAAGTTGCTTGCAGGCGTATTACCAGCGGAGGCTGGCAGGAGGGGCTTTGTGGGTCAGGATCTGTAGCTGAGATTTCAGGGTTTCTTCCAATGGAGAGGTGAGGAAATGCTGGGAATAGAAATGAAACTTGCAGATGAGGAATTGCTTCTAATTGTGAAGTTGCTGAGGACAGCTACAACATATAGAGGTAGTGAGCAAAGCACAGACCTAGCCCTCAGAAATCATGACTCTATTCCTAGCTCTACTAATGTCTACATGTATTTGAGATGATCGTGTCCCTTCTACTGGCCTCAGTTTCCCCATCTGGAAAATCAGGATCCTGCTTCTCACCTCCATTGTAAAGCACTCTGAGATCTACTCACGGCAAATGCTATAGCATTTGCACCTGGAATGTTTTTGCTCCACTTATATATTTAACTCAAATATTTGCAAATGTTCACAAGTCAAATATTTGAAAATTACAAGACATATTTTTCCATGAATGCTAAAAGAAAAAACAAAATTGAACATACTCTACTTTTGCTGAACATTTGACTATGTTTTAACATTAGAGTAATTGCAGCGTTAATTGCCAGTCTGAAAGCATTAATTACCTTTAAAACCAGGTGTGATCATACAGACTTATTCTGGAGTTTGTGGATTCTCATCTTTACAAGTATGAAAATGGTATTAAAATCAGCATCACAGTTTATAGGGATTTTATGGAGAAGAAAAAAATGCTCTTTTAACTTGGTACTGAGGATCTGGTTTAGGCGTTTTTTTTTCTTGCCTCCATCTTTGCACCATTTTCCCTCGTGCAACATGGCTATACATT
Source organism: Psittacus erithacus (assembly GCA_009867235.2). Taxonomy (NCBI): domain Eukaryota; kingdom Metazoa; phylum Chordata; class Aves; order Psittaciformes; family Psittacidae; genus Psittacus; species Psittacus erithacus. The sequence goes on along the minus strand of WYDI02026547.1, from coordinate 79,751 downwards.
ACTATCATTCAAAATACTGAACATGATAGTTTTTGTGTGCTTTGCACAGCAATTTGTCTCTGTGCAAACTGAGAATATTAGACATTGTCCAAGGGAAGGAACTTGTGTGAAGTTTGTCCTTCTTTTTCTATTGAGTCTTGATGATGCTAGCATGCTTTTAAAACCTCTTCTAGAGGTCTTACAAGAGAATGAAGAGCAAAACCAGAGCAGGCTCTGAGATTTTGATGGAGCAAATGTCTGTGTCTATTTCGGGTTACAGACTGCCCCTATCCCAGGCTGTAACCATGGCCATTGCTAACTGGAGAAGGAGAACAGAAATGCAAAAGCTTTGAGAGTTAACTTTTAGGGAAGTGGAGGAAAAAAAAGAGAAAAAAAAGAAATCCCACTTTTGCTTGGTGGGCAAAATCAGAGTGTTTCTTCTTCCTCTTCTTCCTCCTCACCAGCCGAGGCAAAATAAATACTATAATTTCTAATGAAATCAGGAAGGGGGTAATAGTTCCTGGAAGAGGAAGAGAGAGACTGTGAGGAGATCCTTGCCAATGGTGTTCAGTTACTACAGAGAGAACACTGAGCAGCCCCAGGAAAGCATTTTGTGGGACAGATTCCTTTGGCTGATTCTGATCAGATTTTGTTTTTTCATTGGCCGACAAACTTTCTTGCTCTGCAGTGTGTTCCTACCATGCATTTTAAAACTAGTCTGTAACAAACAGCCTCCGTCTGTCCTCTCTTGCATGCCTGAAGATCAAAATGCCATCCTGTCCCTTCTTCTCTCCCTGCTGAGGTGCTCTGGGGGTATATTGCCAGGAATCGACAGTACTTCCTCAGAAATGTTAATGATACTAATCAAAGCCTTGTTTGCAGGCCCCACACTGAGCCCTGGAAATTCTGGGAGTCAAATAATAGCAATGCCACCGCTAAAGATCAGAGGAAGCATCTGGGTGGGACTGCAGTGACGACAGCAGCATGATCTACTATCTCTTTGTAGTCTGCAAGACTGTGACTCCCAGCACTTCTAGTAAGTGATGCTGGAGCATTTCACCCACTCAGCAAACTGCACTGACATCTGTAGTCACTACCCACCAGCTGTTGGACTCCATCATTTCTTTTCCAGTTTACTGGCCAAGACCTGCAGCACTATGAGGAAAATGTAGTTTCTAACCTCTGCTGTGACAATGTTATTTGTTGCAGTGTTCTGTTTGAATTCATGCAGCACCCAGAAGGTTCTCGGCCATGGACCACTGTGTTCTAGATGCTGTAGAGATGTTGGAGGGAAAAAGACAGCCTATGCCTCAAGAAGTTTATGACGGAAGCAGAAGACAAGGATTAAGATATTCTATACATAGATGGGGAGTAAGCACAAAGCAAGGAACTACATGTTGGATATTGTTCAACATCATACTTGGTGGATGTCATGTTCACAAAGATGTAATAGAAGCAATTTTGAGATCTAAAAATGGAGTCTGGATACCCTCACTTCTCCTTTTGCTTTAACTTCAAAGTGAATTTCCTCCCAGGAATTTCTTTTAACCATGGTGTTTAACTTCTTTAAAGCTGTGAAGATTTTCTTTCTCAGTCCAAATAGAGTCATTTCCCCAGGTCAGCATCTTGTGGAGTATTCCTGGCCCATTGCAGTAACTCCTATAGGGACAAAACAACTTCTTCCCAAACCTTTGCAAGTGATTCTCATGTGCATGAGAACATGCAGAGATCACAGGCCACTTCTGATAGACTGGTTCTCCATGGTGATCTCTGGACCCCAGGCATATCAAGGGATCCCTCTCCTCCAGTTCAGAAGAACATACTGCAAGATGGAGGCAGTTCCTGGGACAGCAGGATGGTGTCATGTTGTGAGAAGGAGGCATGAAGATGAGAATGAACAAATTAAATGTACTGTTGAGGATCTGTGGGTCTGTGCATTGTGGACAGGCACAGTGTGAGCCTCAAGCTAATGTGACAGTATCCAGTGGGGTGCAGACCTAGAGCACTGGGGAATTTTGCAAGTTGAGGGTTTTGACTGTGTGCCAAGCTGACCAGAGGAGGCAGGAATTAGAGCTGGAAGGCTTCATTCCAACATACATGTGCAATGCACACACAAACCCTGTTACAGTCCTGAGCCTTGGAAAGGATTAAAGACACACGCTTGTTCCATTAACTGAAGTAGAGGGAAGTGTACGTACAGGAGCGGGGAAGGGAGGCAGAGCAGAAATAGCACAGTGCATTAACAAGATAAGAACTAGACAAGGATGAGTAATGTATCGTTACACCCCAGAGACAAAAGGGCAGCTTTCAGAGGGATGAGGCTTACACTCTAATCATCTTGACTTTGTAATGTTATACAAGTAAGGGCACATTCTGTGGCTTGGGAGACTTTGCTGAGTAAAATCCTGCAAGCCACAGAAAAATGCTTAAGCAGCCTTTTAAAGCCTGGCAATGATCCAGTCCTCTTCCCTTCCCCATACCTCCCTTTCTTTACCCCCACCCCATCACTGTAACCCAGCCAGAGAAGCAGGAAAACCCTTGAGACAGGCAATCTTTATTGGTGATGATATGAAAAGCTTTTAAAGACAATGAGAGGATTAAAGCATTAAGAGCAGTCACTGCATTCTTGTAATTGATCAGGGTGGCAACAAAACATTTAAGCTCCTGTGTAGCCAAAGGCTTTGGGTTCAGTGAGAAAAGGGGGAGCTGTTAGGAGGGAAGGGATCCTGACCACCAGACTTGACTTGGTTCTTGATGTAACAGGGCTCGGCCCCTGCATGCTTTCCCCTAGCTCCTGGTGGAGGTGGGGAGAAGATGGAGGAAAGGGTCAGGCAGTGATGAGCAGCATCTTGATAGTCTGTGACCTTGGAACCCAAAGGCCATCTTGCAGCAACCCTGACTCCTAAATGACACCCTAACACTCCCAATCCGAATATGCTGCCCCTGCTGCTGCTGCTGTTTCAGGAGGTGGCAGCTCCCTCCATATTTGCCTGGAGACATCAGCCTGTAATTTGAAACAGCAAAATCCCTTTTGGTTGAACTTCCCACTTCAGGATAAGGCAGGGTCTGCTCTCTCTCAGCTGCACAGTCACTCAGCATTTTCCCTGCTCCTATCTGCAGCACTCCAGCTCTCCGCTCCTTAGGATAAGTGCAGCATAGTCAGCTCCTGCCTGTACCAGCTGCTCCCCTTTGCCCCACCATTGATTGCAGCCCACTCAGATCGCAGAGCTGATGTACACCACTTTCTCGCTGGCACTGGTGCTGGTGGAGGGAATGGTTGCCAGTGGAAGGCAAGTTTTAATGGCATGAGGTGGAGCTGTAAACATCCAGAAAAAAGAAAAGAAAAAAAATTAAAATCCAGGTATATGCTGGACCTGTCAGGATACATGCAAAGTGGAGAACAGAAGCCAGGAAGCCTGATGTGGTTCTTCCAGCCTGACTCTGATGCTGACTGAGTCTGGCAAGACTAAGCCCACCCTAAAAGGTGGTCACCCCACATGAGTTTCCTTACAGTTCCTGCTATTAGTCCTGCTGCAAGCCAGGATTGTAGTAGCTACTCAGTTTCACGTGTTTGTGGGGAAGGGTTTTCTAAAAGGCTACTGCTGACAGTACTCTGAGGATCCTCTTGGAAAATCTGTGGGGAGAGAAAAATAGGAGGCTCTGCTTAGCTGTCAAAATGTGAATAGACTGTACTCAGGTGAGCATGTTGCAGGTACCCAGGGACTGGGCTGTAGAAGCACAAAGTGTTTGGACTGTTTTTTAGAACATTAAAATGCTGTCTGTCAAACACTCCACAGATAGGAAAGACAAGGAAGAGAGTCAGACATGCTCCATGCAGCTGAAGTATTCACCAGAACAAACAATTTTGGAAGACATCTGTGTTTCTTCTGTCAGAAAAAAAGTAGGTGCTGATTCAATTCTGAACTAGTACATTTTCCCTGGTTTCAGACCCAATGCCCTGTCTTCTTAACACCCAAGGAATTTCACTCCCATAGAATACTTTCTAATGAATAAATGGTAGACTTTAAAAGTTAAAAAAATAAAAAAGAATGGAGGAAACTCATTTTCATCCTTGATTTTCAAAGACCTGCTTTACCTTGCTGATGATTTTACTTATTTTCTTTGTCGAAAGAGGAAGGGGCCCTTTTCTACGTTTTGGCTGTGTTTTTGGAAAATTGCCAAGCTTGCCCTTGCCTGAGCTTTCATGGTGTTGCCAGTTCTGAGTGTTTGGTCTGCCTGTAAATCTGCTGCACCAAACCAGATCTCCAGTGGCTACTTTTCATGCTCTGGGCTTTTTTTTTTTTCCTTTGTGGGTTGATGTGTCCTAGAGTTTGCCTCTTTCCCTCTCTCCTTTTTGCTGTCTCTCTCTCCCCATACTCCTACCATCAACTGACTTAAAAGAACATATTCCTGTTGCCTACTGTTTATTCTTATGATAATATTCATAAGTGCTGGCACACTTCCCAATTATGATTAAGCATTGCAAAGAGCAGGAGGAAAGATGGGAGTAGTGGAAGGTCATAGCTGGGGAAGGCTTAAGTAAATACGCATGCATTTCTGTGCATTTACACTGCAGGAGGTAAGAAGGAAATCACTTGACATGCAAATGGACCTGAAGGTAGTGAGGTTTGGAAGGGTTCTCCTGTCCTGTGAGGATTTGTTTCAAAGTGTTGGACCCACTCCCAGAAAAAGTTCTGCGTCTCTTCCACATGAAAGTTATGGTAGAAAGCTCTGTGGTTCCAGGGGAACAAAGTTGTCAGACATCTTTCATCTTTTGCTAGTAGTGTTGCTATGGCTGTGATGGCAAAAGGAGATCATCGAGACAAGATTTGTCCAGAGAAGGAGAGATTTTCCAGCTATAACTACTTCCTGATGCTACATGTCTGGTTTGTCAGCCTCAGTCCTCTGGGGAGACTTACAAAATACCCTAGAAATCTGTTCAGGAAAGCTAAAATCCATAATTCCACTGTATACAAAAATGGTGACTCCAGAAGAGATTCCTGGTGTGTCACATAATATACATATATACAATCATAATTTAATCTGCATACTGCCAGTGCTGATACTTTAATATCTCATAGGCAATAATTGCATGCTTGGGGACAAAGACCACTGCCAACCTCATCAACTTTTATTTTGTGAACATCATCTTTTCTTCAGGACCTGAAGGCTCCTTTCCCTCAGTGTCTAATTGATCCTGACTAGCATGTAGTAATGGTTCAAAGAAATTGCATGTCCATTGGTGCCTGAGAAATCACCAGCATTTCTGAAGAGATGGTCACACTTTTTGTCCCAGCTATTCAGATCAATGGCTAATTTATACCAGTTCTTCCCAAAAGATAATGGCTTGCACATCCAGAAGATGAACTTTTTTTTCTTGAAAATTCCAAAATTATGTAGTTTTCATAACCAGGTGTATTGCTCTGCAGCAATCCAGCTGATGTATGGCACAGGAATGAATAACACCAGGCTGTTTTCGGCCTTTCCTGGGCAATTACTGATTTTGAAACCATAACTAATGTTTACTGCTATATAAAGCTTGCAACCTATCTGTCCAAACTGTTTCTAATGAGTTCTTCACTAATAATGAGGCAGGAGAGATGAAGACTGTAACTCATTTTTTCGTGACATTAGGAGCTGAGAACATCCTCATTTTTGATATGCAAGCTGAGAAGAAAGGGACTGAGAACAATTGAGAAGAAATAAATTAAAAGTCAAGTGGTGTAATTTTTTGGAGGTAGTGATTTTTTCTGATTGTGGCCATAAGTACACTTCATACTCTGTTTGCTTCAATCATGGCTCCATTTGGAAATTTGAAAACAAACATACTGGGGGGAAGAGGGCCGAGGAATCCTTTTGATGACTCACTTCAAGTAAGATGATTTATCATGTGAAGAACATTGTGACAGCAAGGGATCAACAGTGAGATATTTCATGTGAAGTGTTTCCCTATTTTCTTAGGCTACCAAGTAGTTAAGTGCGGGGATCATTCTGCTAACCAGTAGTAGATAGCAGGGTGAAAATATGTTGCTCTTTTTTAATGGCATTTCAGAAACTGGACATACTGGTGACTGAAGAATTGTTGTTGCATCAGCTCCCTTTGAAAAGGTTAGTCTTGCTATTCTTGAGTACTTTATTTTAAGTATCCTTCTTTTGTGTCCAGGACCTCTGACACTAGGTCCTGATGCTGTGCATGGAAATACAACACTATGTATAGTACAACATCACAGATATGTCCCACGCTTTCCTTTCTAAGGTCACACAGCACTGGCAACACACAAAGCCATGGTAGCTGGAGATGGAAAAGAAGCTAATTGGCTCATCTATCTCCTTTGAAGGCTAACTCCTTGCCAAATATTTTCAGGAATTTAGTCCAATCTAACTGAAATGTTTCAAGCTTTTAAGATCTCCTCTTATCTCTTGGGAGACCATTTAAAGGTCAAATACATATCTAAAAGCACTATGATAATGTTTAAGCCACAAATTCCACTTCTTAACTTCACCTTTTCACTAGAAACTCTGCTCCCCGGGGCTACCCTAAGTAATTCCTTTCTTTTCTTGACCCTCTCATGCCCTTCACAAGATTAGTGTAGTGCTACTTATGCAATCTTCAAGGCAGAGACAGGAAATTCATTTGTCCTCAAAGTTTCATCTGGCCTGTCAAGAGCCATCTTTTCATGAACCTGCATAGGAAAGGCAACATGATGCCACAAATCTGCAGATCACTCAGCATAATCTGGAAAGTTACTAACAGTCTTTCAGTGACAGTCTGGGAATTAGCTTCCGTCTACAGAGTTGTTATCTGTTCAGCTCCATCACAAGGTTTTGCTTAAGCCTGCAGTGACCCATTTAACAAAGCACTCATGTCATCTGCTTTCCATGATTTACCTTCTTGATGCAATTGCCAGCTTCAGCTGAATGTACTCTGAAGTTTCTTCCTCATCCATAGGTAGCATTTAGAAAGGGAATATGCATGCCACTAAGCCTGACTTTTTTTTAATTTTATTTTTCTTGATGCCAGTGTAATGCTAAAGCAGCTGGGACTGCAGGCATTGTGACTGCATGAAAGTCTTTGGTTGGGGTCCCTACCTTCTACAGAGGTAAGGCAAAAGATACATGTAATCAATGTCCAGCCAAGCATCTACATCACATCTACAACACTGGAATTGACTCTCCCTTCCTTTTCAAGAGATATCTGAAAGAGTCCAGAAGGGCTTAGGACTACTATTATCACTCATTTGTCCAGAGGAAAAGAGGAAATGGATGGATGGATGGATGGATGGATGGATGGATGGATAAAGACAAACAAGGTGACTATCAGCAGAGGAGCCTGTCATGTGCTTGCAGTTGAAGCCTGCACCAGGTACCTCCCAGTTTTCACTGCTACCTTGAGCAAAGTCTGCTGTTAGCGTGAATTGCAGTGGAGGAGAGCTCTGAGGACAGGAAAGCATTAAGTCAGTAGGGTTCTTCACAGTTATAGCCTTGTTTCCATGAAAGCATCATGAGCCCTCATATCTAATAGTTACCCTAGAAGAGATCAGAAGGAATGGAAGCTTCCTTGTGTCATTATCAGTGGGACTTTTGATCCGCAGCTAAGCTTAAAACATTTCCTATGCAGATCTGTTGAAATGTTCCTGTGGCACCTGAGTTTTTGTTTCAACAAAAGGGTGGTAGCGCACGGCTCCTTTTAAATTCGTAATTTGTTTTGGTTTTCCAGTGCTTAATATGTTTAGAGTTCATGCCTAAATGAACTTCCTTGAGGATCAGTCACTGAGCGTGTGGAGTCAGTTTTTCCCTTGGCTTTTAGTACCTGGATGCTGGAAATACCTTGAGCTGATTAGATTTCACATCCATTTCTCCCTGTGCTCACTATCAAATGCAGTTACGAGGGAATACACAGGCTTACAAATACCAAGAGTGAGGTATTTCGTTTGGGTTTGCCCATACCAGTTTATTTCCAGACTCATTTGGGGCTCCTTATGGGAGTTCTTTAGGAATCAGGAAGTTCAACCCTCAGAGAAACTAATGATAATTTTGGAAGGAAAAAATGCGCATGAGAATTAACTAAAACCCACCCAGTGCATTTGTGATCTAATAGCACCATATGAAGCTCTTCAGAGACAGAGAAAACAGAGTTCATCCCTTCCTGCACTTCACAAGCAAACCTAAGAGAAGCAACACCACATGAAAGCCGAGGTGCCACTGCAGGAGGCACCATCATTACATTTTGTTCGGCCGCTAGAATGGGCTTTTAAGCAAAAATTGCTATGAATTAATATAACAGTCGAGCTTGAGACCCAAACTACATATGTAGGCTTGCGCTGGGCTCTGTTACAAGTGCAGAGAGAGAAATTGTTGTAGTATCTTTTAAGCTTTTTGTAAGCTCAAGAAAAGCTGCTCAGGGAATTTGCTAAAAATCATTAATTACTTTGGAATTTGTAGATTAATCCAAATTAATGAATTCTGGGGGAAAGAGACGTTTTTGACCATGCTCTGCATTTGAAATTGGAAAATATTGTTGAGATTTGTTGAAACACCTCATTCCAGCTTTTTCAAAATGAAAAGAAGGTGGGATTTTTTTGGTTTTTTTTGTTTAAAACGACTCTCTGGCTGAGCTGTTTTTATATATTAAAATAAAAACAAGGTTTAAAATTGGAGTAGAACCAACTTTGAAATGTTTCAACTGATGCAATGTGAATACTTCTTGAATAAGTCTTTTTTTTTTAACATGAGATTTTTGGCTTTGTCCTCATTTAGAGTGGGAGGGGAAAAAAAAAGGTTTTTGGTGTGAGAAAATTCCATATGCATTCTGCTTATAAACAACATTAAAGTGAAATTCTTCTTAAACTCATGTTACAAAATTCTCAAACAATGAACAAACATTGCTTAAAAATTGGAGCCCACCACTAGAGATATACATACTGGATTTTTGTATAGCATTTGTGCAAGTGCCTTATTGTGACACTAAAACAGCTTGCCTGAAAAGTAGACAATACCAATAGTAGTTAAGTTGCTAATATTTAACCTGGTTTTGTTCAGATCAGTCTACTCCACCTGTTTCTGAAAAAACAGTGGCCATTTCTTCAATGACAAATATCCATTTGCTGTCATTATCTGTGACAGCATTCACATCAGCAATCTGTAATCAGCAGGTAAGGTTATATGGTGGCCATGTGCACTTTCTATGACTTTTTCACCTTCCCTTCTGTTGGGGCCAAGTGCATTGCCTTCAAGGTCTGAGTCACAACATAGTGCTCCCCAGATGCCTTTAACTCAAGCCTTTTGTTACAAGTTACTGAGATTTGATCTGACAGGCTTTATGGGAGCATTTCAGGAAGTCTTGACTACACATCTAGTGAGGATTTTATTCCTGCTTCCAGGACACCCTCCCATTCCCCTGAAAGAGGCCCTCAGGATTATATATAAGGTCATCCCAGTGCTACCCAAGGTCTGTAGCACCATGAATTAACACACTGAGCCCAGGGAGCTGGGGCAGGGCAGTTGGTTTTTCCAGACTAGCATGGACAGAAAGAAGAGCAGGGAAACCTTCTCTGAAAAGGGAAGAGTCCTCTTCCCAGACTTCTACTCTGGGCAATTAATCTCTTTCTAGCCTATAGGGTATCTCAGCAGGACAAATAAAAATGCCTGCTTCAGGTTGGGATGAGTCATTATTGTCATTCTTGCTAGCCTATCCAGATTATAAATGGATTATATGAACAACAAGGAAAAAAGAAAAATTTGACTTGATGTTTGGCTGATTATCAAACTGTCCTCAACCCCCCAAAATGAGTAAAATTCTGGCAATTTTACACCAGCAGCAATCACATATTATTGCATTGGAAATAGACATGGTGATGGTGATGATAAATTATGAGACTTTCCAGATGAATTGTATCTTTCTTTGAAAACTCTAAGATTTACTGAAGATAAAGTATAAATATTAATGTCTATATTATTTCAGTTTTGTTTGTTTGCACCATGATTATTTTTATGATTTTGTAATTAGGATGTATCTGATTCCTTAAAGGTGCTAGTCAAATTTTCCTTCAGTGATAACAAACAGCCAAATTTACTCAAGATACCAGAAAATGAGGTAATTCGTCATGCTGGGAACATAGTCTGTGGTATTAAAGCAGGGGGATCTCATGGCAGACCCTGCTTTGAACAGTGGGTTAGAACAGAGCCCTCCTAAGGTCTCTTCAAGCTTAAGTATTTCTAAGTTTCTGTAATCCTAAAACTTTAAGTACCAAGCACCCTGTGTACCTCCTGTGCTTTTATTTCATTACTCTGTTGTTCTTGCTGCAGCCCACCTTGCTCAGAGAAAGATGATGAAAGAGATGCTGTTGTACTTCTTATAAGTGTACAAGGAGTTGTAGAAGGAAAAAAAGCCTCTCAGTGATCCTCAAAGCCAGATGCAATCTCAGTACTAGATATTTGAGCTCCAAACTGTGCAGCTACTGGTGTGTAGCTGCTTCTTTGTTGGAACCTTAGGCCTCATGAGAATGGAGCTGAAGGAATACTTTCTAGCCCTTTACATTTCAGAGCCATGTTGCTGCAAGAGTTGATGAATAGCCTTCATTGTGGACGTTCCTTCCCTGCCGTGGCTCTCACCCTTGTCTCAACATTCCCATCTGGATATAAATCTTGCTTTTCCCTGTCCCCTTCCCCCACTTTCCTCTTCTCTCCTGCAGCCCACTCCAGACCTCTCCCTCCTCTTTACCCTCTGTGGAAAACTGGAAAGCTGATAAATAAATCGTACCTGCCTTGCTGACCATGGTGATAGCCACCCAATCCATAACCACTGCATGATTTCCTTTGCCAAATGTTGGAAAATGAAAAAGACACTGTCCTTTTGAACAGATCAGCATCTGTGTACATATAGAACTGTTATTGTGGGACTACCAGCATTTCTGTGTTAGGGTCTATAATTTTCCACCGCATAGACCCACGCAAAAGCTTTCATTGAACATGACTTACAGTTCACTGAGGGACCTACTGCTGTCTCAGGCCATTACTATTATTTTGTAGATAGATATTTCCTGGTCTCTGCCAAAAGAAAAAAAAAACCCAACAACAAAAAATGGGAAAGAAACTGCTTTAATTGAAAGCCACATTAGCTCTTCCAGCTTTGCCACCAAAACCATTTAAAAGATGCACTTCAAATAGAATCCTACAGGCAAATATTGTACTTTTACACTGCAGACCTTGGAGAGGCATGTGAAGAGCAAAGGACAGATTATAGAGTTTGTGCCAATTTTTTTGAACTAGCCTTGAAAATTGCATCTACTCTGCATTCTTGATCAGATCTGCATCTTTCTTCTATAGCAAGTGGAAAAGACACATCTCTCATATAAAGAGGCAGCATTCAGAGCCATGTTTTGAAGTTCCAAGCCAGTGTCTGGTGATGTGCATTAGTCAAATAGTTGCAGGGAATTAAAGAAAAATTGAACCTGGGAATAGGCATGATGTGGAGAAAATATGATTTGGAATGGGACATTTGTGATGCATAATTTCCTAACCATGAGAGGTGCCAGGCTGCAGAATAGTCCCTGAAGGTAAGTGGTGGATGAGGTATTGGTTGGGCTATTTTAAAAGATGACTAAACACTACCGTGGTGAAAACAAGGAACATTTCTCATTACTCGCAGGTTCTGCTTACAGTGAACTACGTGCTCACATACAGCTTGTCACAATGGCTGTTCCAGGAAGCAGGGCTGGTGTGTACATAGTAAATGAGCAAATTGCAACAATTTGTGATTCCACATCACTGGTGTGCTGTATCATGTGAGAAGCTGGCTTAGGTAGTCCTGAATTCTGCTTCCACTTGCAAAGAGATAACAGAGGAAAGTACAGCCAAAGGGAATATGCTCGTCTACAGGGCTAATTTGGATCTGGCCTTGGGCCTTTCCTCTAATTATACAACATTCAAAAGCAATGAGGCAAAGCAGTCTCCCTTTAACTCAGTGACACACCAATGGCAACTTTCATCAACATCTGTAAGAGGGAGACTGGTAGACCCAAAAGGAGATTTCAGTTCCAAACCAGATTCAGTCATTCCCTACAAGTGCCTCTCTTCTCTTTTAGTCTGGAGAAGAAATCTGTGACAAGTACACTCCTAATTTGGTTGCTCAGGTAGGTCAAATGAGCATGAGTAAAAATATGCTTGCCAGTTAAGGGCACTTCATCTCCATCTGACCTCATCTGTCCAATGTGGCCTTTCCTCTACAGTTCTTTGCTCAGCCCTATGCACATTTTTACTATTTTTGCTTTCAGTCAGAATTCACGTAGAAAGATGGAGCTTTGGTACAGATACATCAGCAGCTGAGTGCATACACTGAGACTACTGAGCTCAGCACGGCAGCCCTGGCAGTGATGCCACTTCACACGAGCTCAGGACTGGGTCCAGTTTAACAGAACGATCTTTCTCTGGTTTAGAAGGCAGAGAAGAGGGGGTGTCATTTTATTTTTTATTCCCTGGTGGAAGTTTGGAAACAGGCTGTACTTTTCTGGAATGTGTAGGATCTTCTGCATGGAGACTTGCGACGTGATCATAAGCAGGCAAAGTAATGTGTGCATGCAAGCACACACACACATACACACACACACACACGTGCACGCAGGCACACCTCAGCCCACTGGGCAGCCTGCCTGCTTAGCACTTGATGCTGCAAGTCATGATGATTAGCAGAGTTTCCTCCTGCAGCCTGCTTGATAACAGCGAGGTCAGCATATACAGACACACCTTCATTGTGAGTTGAACAGTATTTACTTTGTTCTGACCTGGCTTATACAAGATCTTTTTGCTGTGACAGCTGACAAAAGGAAGGAAAAACAAAGCATTAATAAAAGGTGATGTTTTGAGGTGAAAGTGTCAAGAATACAAAAAAAAAAAAAAAAGTTATATGCAGTCATAAGGAAATAATGTGCCAATGTAGTTTCTATATTCCTTCCTGATTAGACTAGCAGCCACTTTATTTCTGCCATTAAGACTCAGGATGTGATCTCAGTTGTGCTCTTGCCACTCTGGATGAAGTCTTCAGCAGTCAGGCAAAATCACTGGAATTGCTTGAGGCTTATCCTGGACAAGAAGACACTGAGATTTATTTCCTAGCCTCTTTCCTTACTATTTCCTATTTCCTTTGGTAGTTACCTGACATCTGTCTGTGACACCATCACATAAAGAAAACCAGCCGCTTCCATGAGCTAATTTTTCCATCAAACCTATTAGTCCAGTGAGGGTGTCATTTGTGTAGCTGTTGGCTCAGTTGAGTGCATCCCGCTTCAAAATACAGGAGCACACTGGACATAAAGTTTTAGACATCCTTTTGCGGCTCTGAGGATGGGTTATGTTTGCTCCACGTGCACACAGAATTGGCAAGTCAGGAGGATGATGAGGAGGTGGTATTTGGAGATGTGAGGCTTGTCTCAGCTCATATGTTGACCTGAAGCACAGTCTTTAAGTCATTCCTTTTTCTGTTCAACTTTGATTCCTGATGGCTTGTGAGCAGAATTTTTTACCCCATGATGTGCTGGAGCCATTTCAGCTTGGTCCAGATTTATGTGATCTGCAGCAATTCTCCAGACATCAGCTGTGCCAGCAGGCAGTGGCATGGACAGTGCTATTGATTTTCAAAACCACACAGTGCTGTGTCAAGCAGCAGAACAAACCTGCTGGCACAAAGCAGCATATACAACTGGGCATGTACAAGTGGGTTGTGCAGTTTCTGGGAACTGGGAATTACAAGTATGAAGACAGCTTCCCAACAGCACAATCTCCTGGTCTGCATAGTCTTCCAAAGGAAGTTCTGGGTGCAGTATTAGTAGACAGAGAAGCTGCACTATCCTTGTATCTTTTATAGATAGCCTATAGTGAGGCTTACCCTCACTGCGATCAGAATCAAATGTGCACAGTAGCTCAGAACTAGAATGTTTCATCCAATTATATTCTGGCTGACAAAAGACTCCCCATCCTCCCAAACAGCTGGGGTCTAAATTTGATGTTAGTGCCCGAGAACTCATAGAAGCTTTGAGTTTCTTGGTTTTCTCCAGGGGACACTTAAACTGGCTAGAACTTAGCAGAGCACAGGACAGTCTCATCACGAAGGCTAAATTTCCTGCCCAAGGCTACCTTAATGCAGTTTCCAGGTCTCTTTCAATCTTCCTGCTTTACTGGCATAACAGCTTCAGGTGCTGGCCTTGAAGATAACTGTTCTTACCTTCTCCGTCACTTCTTAGAGGAGCAAAGCACCCCAGCCAGTGATTCTTTTTCTAAGCCAGTATCTCCAGAAATAATAAGTTGCTGCATGAGCAGGTGAACTATTGAAGTCAGATTTCCTGTGGAATCATGTCCTCTTTCCCAGATGTTCCTTTCTTCTACCTCCCCTGTAATAACCTCATGTTTCTTATGTCCTTTCCACCTGGCAAGAGATGATGAGCACTGAGGCTAATCCAGTGTGTCTTGAGAAAGTCAGAAAGATATGATCTTTGCATTCCAATCAATCTAGGGGAAATGACTGCGCATAAAGCAAATTGCCATGGGAAAAAGGTGGTTCTTTCTATTGAGTTGGTTATAAATGACAACCTGATAACTGCTCTTCCTTATGTTGTTCCTTTTTATTTTGTTTGCATAAAACATTCATGAGAGCTTTTATTCGAGCATAATCAAACATATTTATTTGAATAATCTGAAACACAACTTTTATTTTTACCTCATTGAAATGTGTTTTCATTTACTGGACAGCATACTTTGATACTATGACAATGAAAACTTTCAATAGTCCCTGGCTGAAATTTTTTGTGTGCTCTTTTCACCAGAAATTTCACAATGTTGGCTTTGTATTCCAACTTGGAATAAAAACTCTCCTTTTTGAAATGCCAGAGTATCCTAAGGAAAGGAAATTCTGGTTTCTGACCAGTTATAATCCAAAAGCAGCAAATATTTCATCAGGAAAATAATACTATAAACATTGGCTTTCTAACAGGGAGGAAGAGTAGTTAATAAAAGTGACTGGGAACTGGCTGAAAACCAGCTAGTAAAGTCAGCCTGACTTCATTCTCCAGATATAACCTCGAGATGAAGACTATGGCAAAACATCTGACAAAGTGTTGACCTCCATCATTTCTACCACTTAAAGGTCTTGAGAATGGCCACCTAAGGCTGTGCTGTTCAGAGACAAAGCTTCAGCTGCACCACCCTTCCAATTTGAGCCTCACATTTAAAGCAAGAAAGATGTTCTTTAGGGGTCTCATATCTAATCAGATAAAAACCTGTACTCCTTAGGTTTCAGAGCCCTGCAGTGGCATGGAATTTCATCTCAGTGGTGGTGTCCAAAGAGGAACAGCAATGTACTTTTGTCTCCAGTATCCCACGGGTTTTTATTCAGGATTTTTTTCTTTTTTTTAGTATAATCTAAGTTTTCCCAAAGCAATGCAGTGTGACATTGATCTCATTTGTTTATTTATTATCAATGCAGTGCTTAAGTATTTAAACCATGCATGTAATTAATTAACTTTTTCAGTAAATGTTCCTGCTTCCTATCTGAGAAGGAGTTTCCAGGTTTTGAGTTGAAATGACTGTTTCAGTTGTTTGGAAAACTTCATTCCATGTACTGTTTGCCTGTGTGCTTCATTGAAGAAGAGAATGTGAATCCTCTTTACTTGCTAAAAAAATAAAATCAAGACTGCCATTTTAAGATTGGTAAATTGTCTTACAGTTTTAATTGGTCTGGTTATGAGGAAAAAACAATTATTAAATTGAGAATACATATGCATGTATGTGTATGGGATTTTATATACATGTGTGTAAGTATTTATAAACATCCAGAGGGACCTTGACAGGCTGGAGAGTTGGGCCAGTGCAAACCTCATGAAATTCAACAAGTGCGAGGTCCTGCACCTGGGTTGGGGCAATTGCAAAGACAAATACAGGCTGGGCAGAGAGGGATTGAGAGCAGCCCTGAGGAGGGGGATTTGGGGTGTTGGTTGATGACAAAATCAAAATGACCTGGCAATGTGTGCTTGAGCCCAGAAAGCAAACCATATGCTGGGCTGCACCAGGAGAAGCATGACCAGCAGGTTGAGGGAGGTGATTCTCACCCTCTACTCCACCCTGGTGTGACCCCACCTGAAGTACTGTGTTCAGCTCTGGGGCCTCCACATGGAAGGACATGGACCAGTTGGAATGAGTCCAGAGGATGGCCACAAAGATGATCAGAGGTCTAGAGCACCTCTTCTGAGAAGAAAAACTGAGAGAGCTGGGCTTGTTCAGCCTGGAAAAGAGAAGGATCTAGGGCAAACTTGGAGCAGCTTCCAGTACCTAAAAGAGACCTACAGAAAATCTGGAGAGGGGCTTTTAATGTAGTAGTGATAGATGCATGTAATAAAAGGACAAGGCAGAATGGCTTTAAGCTGAAACAGGGTAGATTTAGATTATATATTAGGAAGACATACTTCACTATGAAGGTGGTGAGACACTGGCACAGGGAAGTTGTGGATGTCCCATCCTTGGTGGTGTTCAAGACCAGGTTGGATGGAGCTCTGAGCAACTTGGATTTAGTGGAAAGTTTCCCTGCCCATGGAAGGGCAGTTAGAACTAGATGACCTTTAAGGTCCCTTGCAACCCAAACTGTTCTATGATTCTATGATAACTATATTTTTTTAAAATATTGAAACTTGACTTTTTCACTGGAAAAGCTGGAAACCATAGACCAAAACAGAAAAATAAAAAATGCTGCATGGAATTTCTTCCTTCTTTCCTCTTAAAACTCCCAGAATATGTATTTTGAGCAGTGCTTGAAACCTGAGCTCAAAAGCTTATTTAGGCTGAAGTGAAAAATTTAATTTTGTGCATCTACCTGCAGCACACTGGATCACTTCTGCACATCAGAAATCTATCATGTTATATGGCCTCTTGCACAAGACAGGCTCAGGAACAATTCAGCAGAGAATTCTATCAGTCAGCAGTACAAATTTCCAGTGTGTTGACAGCATCAAATGAAATTTTGGAGTGGGCTAGGGATGGTGTTCTTCTGTTTGGGTTAACATGATTTGCCAATATCATAGCTGTGGTTTGACATGACATGGGCAGGGGTTGGGAGGAAACCTTGCGTGACTTCATTTCATTTTCAGCAAAAATGACTGCTGTGTGTATTTGTCACTTTCAAGGACTCATCCTTGCAGAGTTTCTTATAGTAAATCTTATTTATTTGTTTGCAAACAAAATACCCATCTCAGTTGCCTTAATGTCACTCTTTCCTAAACCTAAACTTATCAGAAATTTCTATTTGGCAAAAGAATGTAGTGAAGTCTGAATCACCTTTCAAACTGTGTCCTTTCATATATAAGGTTTTTACATAAGCCTATTTACATAGATACAGTATATATAGATATAATAATACATATTTTTGTAGAACCATAAAAGGCAGAGGCAGAAGAGACTTTTGTGATTGATTATATAATCTGTGTGACCCTTGCACAAGTCAAGATCTTTCTAAAATTGATTTTTGTTTGAACCAGAACAGGCATATAAAATAAATTTTAAAAGTTAGTTCAGTCCTGACTTCAAAATTGATGGTGAGGAAATCTTCAGCTACCTGTATTTTTTACAGGCTGTGTCTATGTACTCATACGTGCATAGACATAAATGTATATAAATAGGCACACTCACATAAGCGCATTAAAAACTCTGACAAGAGCCCAGTAAACCAGGAGAACTTACCGAACACAACAAACCTCTACAGGCTCCTAATCTTACGCTTGAAGCTGCTCTTTGCCAGGTCAACATATGTAAGAGGATTTGGAAGCAGCCTGAAAGCTGCACTTCACTCCATGCCCGCATTGTGGCCCTTCAATTTAAAGCCATATGCTAAAATTAAAAAAACAAAAGAGAAGATAAAAAAAGGTGACATCTGGTAAGAGAGACTGAGCTTACAAAAGCCCATCCTGCAGTTCCAGCACTTGGACAGCAATGGGAAACGGGAAATAGACTTCACACCCCCAACACACCATCCATCAGTGGAGTGTGAAAGAAATGTAAGGATTACTGCCCTAGCCTTCAGGTGCCAGGCATAATTATCTAGAGATTGCAGAGTTCAGTTTTCACTCTGCTCTGCTTATACAGTTGAGAGGTCCCCTTCCTTCCCTCATGCCCTCGACTGCTCCTTCCCAGCACAAAAGTGATTAGGGGGTGCAGGAGGGGGAGGGGAGCAAAAAATAAAATAAAAAATATTCCAGCTTTGTAAAGAAAGCAGGTGTTTCTGGGATCCTGAACACAGTGCTTTAGCTATGGGTCTTGCCTGGGACTTCCAGAAAAGCGAATACCAGAACCCCTGTTTATTGGCTGTTTCCTTGCTCATACTGCAATATGGCTTCCAAATGGAGCAAGGAACTGAGCCAAAAATCAGCAGAACTGGCTCAGAAAAGAGGGGATTTTTTTTACTTCAGGGGAGGGAAAGATTTTTGCTTTCAGAGAATGAACCCTCCCACCCCCTGTGAACCTGAAAACCAGTCAAACACTTGGCATATTGCACTCTGTGTTTCTAGGAGAGCTGTGGTAAAGGAGACCCTAACCGAACCATTCAATAAAGATGCACATATCATCACTGCTTTTATTAGCATTTAATCAGTAGTGCGTGGAAAGAAAGCAGCACCCATCAATGGTAAGTGCCACAAGCCTGGTGTTTGTCAAAAGAAGGAAGAGATATTTGGATTCTAAAGCTGTGAACATTTTGCCAGTAACATTGTTTTTTCTCTACTTTTCAGCATCAGTTTCACTCTCACAGTTTTTCAGACAGAGCAACAAACTGCAACTCCTTTGGGGTGTGAGGGCATTGCGTGCTTGAAACTTTCCCTAGATTTCCATCTCTGCTCTGAAGCCAAGGCATTGCTGAGTAGCTAGGGTCTTGCAGATAAGAAACTAGCGCCTTTGCCACAATTTTGATTCTGATGAACTGGTTGGGATGTAGCCACAAAATCTGCAGTATTTTAGGAACTGGACTTAGTTTTCCTCAAGGACTTGGCCCTTAATCAGCACCTTATCTCTCTCAGGGTGAATGCGCTCCTTTTTCTTGTCACAGCCCTGGCCATAGGTGAACCACCTCAGCGGATATTCTGTTGGAAAAGGGAACAGGGGCTGTGCTCTCAAACCACAATTTTCATAAGACACCATGGCAGCTGAAGAGGCTGTGGCTGAATATTTAATACAGCCAATGAAATGAAATGCTTCATTTGAGGAATGTGGAAATATTTTGTTTTGGTTGGAAGTTGTGGCTGTCCACTGAAAATATCCTTATGGTAGTCTTGCAGCAATTGACAAAAGTTGGTATTCTCTACAGAAATCAAATGATTCTTTCACAATCCAGTGTTCCATTGATGAAAACTCTCTACTTTCTCACAGAGGGAACAACAAACAGTTTTGATAGAAAATTATAACCAGATACAATAAAAAGCTTTTTTGTATAAGGCATAACAGACTAATCAGTCTATGTGAGGCTGCTCTATAGTAAGCAGGTTCCAGCTGAGCCTGTGTCTCAGCAATGCCTACTAGTAAAAGACTGCTGCAGAAAGCCAAGGGGGAGGGTGTTCATAATATTACTGTAGCCATCTAGAGTGCTGCTCACTGGGAAAATGCAATATGTTTTTCAAAGACCACTGTTTTATGTGTCACTCGTCCTATTTGCACACAGGAGGAGTTAGCTATCAGTGGTGACAAGGTCTTATGGGTCAGCCATAAGGACAGACATGATACCACCCCAGTTTGTCATAGAGAAGAAAGGGGAATATTCAGACCAAAAAGTGGATGCAGGTTATTTTTATGGTCTTGAGATAGGCTTAAAAAAAAGTCAAGGAAAACTGAAGTCCTTATTCTGTGGTTACAAGACAACTGTTGTACTGTTTCTGTGTGTGATAAGCAGTATATGCTTCCCAAATCAGCGGATTCCAGCACTCTCTATTACAGAGCTCTTCCAGCACCAGAGGAAGACAGTAGTGGTAGCTCATGTGCCAGACTATATGACAATCTTGGCAACATGATAAACTGGATGGTAGGATGTACGCAGATGTTATTTTTGTCTCTTCTGTTGCATTAAATTGATGACTACTTTTTGTGCACTGCTGTGTCATAACTGGGCTATGAATACAGAAAAAGCTTTCCCAGTTAAATCGCCCTCAGACAAAACTGGGAAAATTTGTGGAAGGCCTTTGAAAATGAATCTTTAAATGGGTGGAATGTATTACTGTTGAACTTCTTTTGTACAACGAGTCATTTATTTAAAGCAGAAAAGATGTAATCAGCTATGCTTTCTGGGTTGCATGTTATTGTTACGACTATGACAAGCTTGTTCTGTTGACGTATACTGACTTTAGCATTTTCTTTTTCCTCTGGACTAAGCAAAATAAATTCTGTCCGTCTCCATATTCTGTTAGGAGGTTTTTGAAAACAAAGTGTATTTATTATTGAGGTTTCCCAAGATTGCTTGGCTTCTAGATCAATGTAAAGGAAAGTTTTTCCTTCTGTCTTCCTTTCACTCTTACTACCTTTTTTTTTTTTTTTTTTTTTCACTAAAATGAGATTAGGACGACTGCGGAGATCTGAGAAGCAAAAATCTGCTGGTTTCTATCATTTGACAGAAGTTTCCTCAAGGAATTTGTATGGAGCGCAACATTCATAAAGTGTTCTGAGAATAGAGGCTAAGACATCTAGATCTAAATGGGCTTGAATTAAATCATGTCTATTATTGGGGAATAACTTGGTGCCTCCTGGAAGGTAATGAAGAATGTTAGTCTAGTTCAATGTCACGGGGCATCAGCAAGACCTTGGACTGAAGCTCAGGCAAAGATGACCCCATGAATGTTTTCCAGAGTTAAAGTTACAAAGTAAAGCTCCTTCCCAGATTTAAACCAAAATTTGTTATAATCCTAGATGTTAGCATTAGAATTGCAGAACTGATCTTTCTGGCAGCTTGTGTACACAGCTTTATGAGACATGCTCAATGCTAAAGTTCATGCGACCCAAGGATCTTGTCATCTGCTACATCAGCATCTATTACTTCTACTTCACAACTGAGAAACAGACAAATTCACAGTCCCATGATTTTCCACAGGTTACAGAAATAATCTGCTTCATAGTTAGGAATTTAGCTGAAGAGTATGTTTAATGCTTTAGGCACAAATCTGCTTGTTTCTGATGTCCCTCGATTTTCAAAAACACAAATCCTAGGCTTTGATGCACAGGCAAGGAAGGACTAGAACTTTTAAAATTATTTTTATTAGTTTTTTAACGCTTTATTAATTGTTGACAAGGGTGGCAAGGATTGAAAAAAATTAGAGAGAAAGAGAGAGCATTCTTCTCTGTGCCCTCAGCCAAGAAAAATATACTTAATGAAGTTATGTACCATGACTAGCAAAGACCTATTTCAGCACAGGGAAGTATAGCTTGGCTAAACAACCCATCCATCTTACCTGGGCAATTGAAAGCTGTCACAGCAAATGCTAGAGGTCTCTCTTCTATATGGTGACTTACCCTTGTGTGTCATCTCTTCAGGAAGCCTTCTAGTTGCATCCAAAATATTTTTCTTTCCAGAAAATTAATGGACTTCCTTTTGCAATTGATAATCAGGAATAAGTAGCAGGAGCCTGCGTCCAGAGTTAACTGAAGGTAGAGGTAGCAGCAGGAAAAAAGAAAGACCTGCTGGAGACTTGATTTTTTTTTTTAATGCATCTGCAATTTTCATCTGTTGTAAAGGTTAATATCACTCAGGAGAGAGGTGTCCCTCGTTGAGTGTGAATGCACATCAGTGCGCGAACACACACACACACACACACACTAGTTGGAGACTTCGTGAATGATGTGTAATAGCCATTTTTCCTCTACCACTTCTTTATTTCCTTGCTGAATTTTTTGGCAAATAAAACCTATTTTAAACCTCAAGAAGGTTTGAAATAACCATAAAGAAACAAGCTTTTTATGATTTTTCTCTGCTTGTCTGCCTTTGCATCTTTATATTCTTGCAAGAGTTTCAACTTGCTAACACATTTAATGAAATTTGACGGAGGTGGAGGTATTAAAGAAAAGTTCCACCAAATTTAGTGAAAACTTGCTGCTATGTATAGCCAAGACCCTAATTGATGTTTCTGTTATGAAAATAGGTTGTAATACAGTTCAGTAGTTACCTGCTCTGCATGTGTGTCTGTGTGTGCGTGTGTGTTCAATCTTCTCAATTTTTCACCTGACTGCTCAGTTAACACTTATTCAGAAACATCCATAATGTATTGATTTTTTTCCCACTACTAATTAAAGAGCATGGGAGGAAGACAAAAGTATATGGAAGAGCATTAGCAGCCACAGGAATGAACTTGGTAGTATGGTGGACTTAGGATGTGATAATGTGAAGGTACATCAGGGCTTGGGACAGGGGAGAAGACAGGGGACAAACGGAGTTGTTAGCATCAGAATTTATCATTGGAGGACACACACACCTGGAAGAAATTAAATGTCTTTTACTTCAGTCTGGCAGCCATAAGGTTATTTGTTTCATTTCTCAGGAAACTCCCGTCCTGAGACCTCCAGGCATTTTGGCAGCTGCTACTGGTGTTCTGACAATGTCTGAAGTCTCTAGGCAAGAACTCTCTTTTGCTAATTGTTGTATGTACTAAAAATCCTTGAGTCAAAGAGAAGACATACAGACCAGAGCACAGAGTCTGAAAATTACTTTGCTGAAGTCTTATGGTATGCTAGACTATTAACTGTATAAGGAATGCCAAATCAACGAATATCTCATTTAAGCCATATTAAGTATTTAGTATTGGTCAAATCACATGGAACTGGTTGGTGTTTACTAGAGAAAGGTGCTTGAATGACTTAGCTGTTCAATTTTTCTTCAACTCTGTTTTGGGCTCTACTTCCTGCATGTTCAAAGGTATTAATTTTACTTACTGAAAAATAGTTTGTGAGTCAATGAAATCCTACACAAATATTGCAGAATAGCCACTGATTAATTTGTTATGATTATTCTTTTTTTTACTTGATTTTGGCTAATCCTGTGGGCCACACACAAGCACTGCCACAAAACCTATATTCTCAATTATAACAGCCTGGAACTCTGACCTCAAGTACTGGTAGGGAGTAGGTTTCATGGAAAAACAGAAGTCTACTAATAAGGTACACAAAACTAAATTAGATGCACAATTAAGTGCATGAAAGGTTTTCAAGAGCCCACTTAGAACACATCTGTAACAGAAAATTTAAGAATGGTTGGAAATATTTTCATGTGATGTGATTGTCCATATTCTTACACTGTTAGATGCTGTAATATGTTATATGGTTCCTGGCAGCATTTTGTCCATGCCAACTAAGATGCAAAAATTTATTTTCAGGTGTTGTTCAGAGGCTGATCCAGAAAGCTTTTGCAGGAGGCAGTTTTCAGGTACCCAGACTATTTCTGGGGTCTGAAAGAGGCTGCAAGCCAGTCATTTGGTGCCAGTTCATTTTAGTGCCAGAAAACATTCCTGGGCACATGTACACGCTCTGTTTATATCAGTCTAGTTTTGGGTGTGTCTGGCTCAGCTACTTAGAATTAATCAAGTTGCTGGGATTAGGGACAGAGGTGATTTTTTCCCCATCTCAAATTAGCCCTTGTGTTCCTCTGTAGAAAGTAATGAGGTCTATTTTTTGAGTATCATATGATAAATTTCTTTTTCAGAACAGGACATTCACAATGTCCTTCATGGCTTCTCTTAGCTGCTGTGGCAGCTTCCCAGCTTTTCCTACAGCCTCCACTTTGCTGTGCATTGGGAGAATCCTGCAACCTCTACTGTGTGGGAACATCAGAAGTAGAAGATCTGTAGTTCCCCTAAGTAAAAAGGCTATTGAAGAGCTGTTGCAATCATGGAGACAAGACTTGGTAACCCAGGCAATCCATCCGAGGTCTCCGTTCCTAACTTCAGGGGAAAAAAATAATCATGATCTGTTTTTCCTCAAGTTACTGAAGTTCAAAAAAGACACTCTTAATTCAATTAATAAGTCAACTTTAAACACCCTCCAAAGCCTTTTTACTACCAAGACAAAAGCTTAAGGGAAACAGAGGTTTTGAGTAACTCCCTGTTTTGTAACCAAATGAGCTTTATGCTTGTGCATGGTAGACATACTAATTTCTAAAATGCATCACTTTGGTAAAAGTTAGCTTAACCCTTACATTTTGCAGCTGAAAGTAATTAATTAACATAATTGTTATTTTTGAGACAGCTAAATACAGGGAATAGTAAAATGAAACTCAGATTTTTTTTGAATTACCTATGATTTTGGGTTTTCACTGGTATCCCAGTATCTTAAGATCTGTGTTTAAAGCTTTAAGCACCATAGCTGCTGATTTACCTTTTGAGTATTTGTCAGCTGTGAAAATGAGGGCAGGTGTCTCAAGGTGGCCATCTAAAGCTTTAACCAGTAGGCCTTCCTTCATCTCTACATCTGACTTGAAGCAAAGGAGTTGTGATTGAGGTGAAAAATATCCTCTAATTGTTTTGCAGCAGTTCTTATACATATTTTCTTTCAGTGTTCTTGGCTTATGTTTTATGGTGGTGGTTCTGTTTCAAACTAGATCTGTTCTTATTAGCTATGTGTCAACATAAAAAAATGAACAAAGTCACAGGAAGGTATTTTTGTGGAGAATCTCTTCCAGCACCTAGCCCTCTCTCTTTATGCTCCAACTGTCCTATAACTGAGGTCTATTTGTGCAGGCTGATTTCAGTAAAGGACGCAAGAGAAAGTTACACTCAAAGGAATTAAGGTATGTGTGTGGGGGGAGGGATGTGTTTGTGTGTGGTTTTATTCTTTTATTCTTTTTTTCTTTTTTTCTTTTTCCTGTTGCTCTAAACTGCCTAATCAGGAGAGGAAAAGATCCAAAATTTCGGGGCAATGCACAAGTGGAGGCTTAAATTCTCATTCCCAAAAAGCTGATTTATCTTTCAAGGTTTCAGGATTTTTTTTCCTCTTCTTCTCCTGCTATGCCTAAATTTGGCCTTCTAATAACATTTTTGTAATATACTATTGCACAAAGAACGCAGCAAAAGTCAGTTCAGCTCAAGCCCAGCTGCTTGTAAAGGCTGGATGAATGAACTGTTTTTTCTTTGCACTCTGCTCAGTGTGTTTCTCAACACCTCTGAATTTTATATTTTTATTTTTTTTTTAAAGGAAGAATTGGGACAGGATTTTCATTTTCAGTTTATTGGTCAGTTACCTTTCATCAGCTCTGCTCCAGAAGTGTGAGAAAGTATCTCTCGAGCTCAGTATCTGGTGATACAAGAAGCCTTTTAAGACACATTGCAGTTTCTTGCAAGTTCACCATAGGAATTCACCCGAAGGATGTAATTTTCATTAGTCCTGTTTGTAGGAAGAGGACAAAATGTGGGCATTTTGGATACACTTAGATATTATCCTAAGAGGAAGCTACCAGAGATCAAATCATGTGCCTGCACACAGGCATGTGGTACATTTTGGATGCTGTAGCATATTCTTTAAAGTGCATGTCTTCTGTGTTCCGTCACAATCTTCAAGATGTGTATGCTACTGCAGAAGGTCAAATAACATACTATGTCTATGGTTTAGACGCCTAAACTATTCCATTGGTGTGGGAAGGTTGACCTACAGCGCATAAAAAGAATATGCTCAGCCACAGAAACCCATGTATACATTTGGTTATACAGTTTAACCTACTACAAAACTATAGTTTCCCAAGCAGGAAGCCAAAGGAATTTCTCAGCACCTCTGCAGGAGCAGGGATAATGCACACAAAGATTCTCCCATGTGGAAAGAGAAAAGCAATTATTGGCATGGTGATGGTGAATGAGCAATGACTGTGCAGTGTTTCATTGAATGCCTTCTGCTTCTAGTAAATTAACAAGAGGCAAATTGAAACAATCTAAACAAGGTAGTTTTGTGCACAATGCAGGAGCTGTGCAACCCATGATCATAGGATACTATGGATGATAAAATTTACACAGTTTCAGGGAGAGTTGAACCGCATGAGTTCATGGAGGAAAAATCCATCTTGAGTTGTACTACTGGCAGTATCTTGAACATGTGAACAGTGAAGAATATATAAAAACTGGGGTACTTGTACTCTTCTTAAGCTTCCTAGCAAAGTGAGTTCCTGGCAAAGGAAAACACCAGGTGAGATGAATTTCCTTATTTTCTTAAAGTTGTGTCCAAGAGAAAAATTGCATTTTGAAAGTCAAAATGTTTTACTTCCACTTGCCAACTTAAATCTGATTTGTTTTACAACTGAGTCAATTCCAGTCTTCAGAAAACATTTAAAAAAGGTTTTATTTCACAGCAAATGAAACATTCTAGATTTTCTTCAAGTGGAGTTTTTTGGATTTTTTTTTTTTCCATTTGGAAAGCAAAACTGTCATTTTTGTCTTTGAGTGACATGAAACTTCTCTTTATCTTTATTGCCCCCCAAATTGACTATATTCATGCCTCTGTCCCTGAGAAAAGAGCTGCCTTTTTTCCCCATGCTATCAAATTTGCTACTAAAACAAAACAAAGAAATAAAAGCAATGGTCTAGAGAAAGAGTCATGGAACACTGGAATCCAAAAGGAAAACTTTGCCAGTTGCAGTCAGTTTTCAGCCTCGAGGGGGATGAGGGGCTGAATATTGTTGTATAGTTTGCTAAGCCACTTGTAAAGCACTTTGGGTTTCTCCAAGATGAAAGGCATTATATGAACACAAGTTGTTGTTATTAAGGCTTGTGAAATGTGAAGACATTATTAAAGGTTGTGGTCAGATTACCCTAGGCAAAAAGAAATTCCCCCATTGGTTTTAGATGTTTACAAGGTGCCTGTAGCTGGCTGATTCCCTCCTCAGTGTTAAACCCCATTTCAGTGGTCATGTTCCTTTTTGTTGGCAGGGTATTATTTAATTTCTCAGAAATGAGTTTTACTGGGCAGTTCCCTGTGCTGCTGGATGTCAGACACTCAGACACCAGGATGTTTTACACAGATGCAAGACATTAAGAACCATTTTCTGTTAACATTTCTTCCCTTGCGCTTGAGGAGCAAAGCTGGACACTTCTTCATGGCTGAAGATTTGCCATATAGCAACATCATTATTTGTGGTGAGAATGATCC
This sequence comes from Psittacus erithacus, assembly GCA_009867235.2. Lineage (NCBI taxonomy): Eukaryota > Metazoa > Chordata > Aves > Psittaciformes > Psittacidae > Psittacus > Psittacus erithacus. The sequence goes on along the minus strand of WYDI02026547.1, from coordinate 52,652 downwards.
CAAAGCAGACCTTTCCCATCATCTTTCCCAGTATGTAGTAATCCATGAGACAGGGAAAAGACAGTGGCTTGTTGTCCTCAGGGTGCAGACAGAACCTATGAATTGAATCAGAAGAAATAAATTCAGCTGCTTTCCTTTCTGCAGCCCATTTCTGCCAAAAAGACAAATGTCAGTGTTCACTATACTTGATTTGGTATACGGCAACCCTTCTTCCACTTGTCAAGCGTTCCTGTTACACCAAACTTCTTCCTGCTGTTTTCTCTGTCTCAGAGGCTGAAGACTGACAGTGAGGTTGACACTCTGACAGCCCTTCTTTGAAAATTATCGCTAGCACAGAAGATAAAGGGCCTGGATTTAGTCCCTGTTTACCTGGAGACTCACACATTTAACAGCAAATACCACAGAGATAATGGGCTGCTAAATTTTACAAGCAAATTCACCCAGCAGTTAGTTTGTGGTTTCTGGCATCTGCCCAAAGCTGCTCTCCCAGAGGGCCACAATGTGTGAAGAGAAAGGGACAAGTTAGCATCCGTTTTACATGCCTGGCTGGGAGGGGAAGGGAATACATACAACTTACAGGTGGAGCAAGGAAGGACTGCTTCCCTGTATCGATTCAGGGAGACTGAGGAGAAAACAGCTGGGCTGGGCTTTCACAGTTATGTATCCCTAGGATCCCGAGATACTAGAACAGTGAATGGAGGAACTCTTCTGATACTCTTACCAACCTCCAGGTAACTTGCTGGATGGGGCTAGAAATTGTTGTGTCTGTTGTCCTAATGAAATCATTCTGCCTGTCTTTGAACTGTCAGTTTTTATAATTTTAGGAAGATGAGCAGTCAAGCCTTCTGGCTGTTGAAAGTGCAAATTACTTGAAATGGAACAGCAGCCCAGAAGACAATACTGGCCTTCACGAGTTTTCCAGTCTGCTGCCAGTGACTTCAGTGCATCCCCTCAGAGATGTGCAGCAGGTGCCACAGCTTTTTAAAGGAATTGTGCAAAAGGGCCAGCAGACTGGGAAGCACACAGGGATCCTTATTTTATCTGTTTCAGCTGAGGGAAAAGCAAATCTGTTACCACCTCCTGCCCCAGGGTATGAGATTTTACCAAACCTGGGGCAAAATAAAGGCTGCTGAAGCAGAGACCACAACATATGTCACCATGGTCTTCTGTGCATCCACCTCCTTCTTCGAAAGCCCCAGCTGTTCATCCATGGAAGCAGTGATGCCTCACTTGCCTGGCATCCCCTGCCTTTCTTCTAAAGTTGAAATGATCCAGCATGAGCAGCAGGGAACTAGATTGACTCCATGGTAGAAAGGTGGGTGAAGAAGGGGGAGGGGGCTTTGGAAGAGGCTCATACTCTAAATCGATATAAGCTGTGCTGTTAGGTTCTTTGAGGTAGGGATTCAACAAGTTCCTACAGTGCTCTTGCCATCTTTGAAAGCAAATACTTTAGGCTATTTCAAGCCTCTGCGAAAGGAATAACAGAGCAGCATGTAAAATTTTCTCAGTTGACACTCAGGGGAGGGGAAGCTGCAGATAAGGAAAAAAATGCCTTTGAAAATTCCCATCTCCTCCACTTTGAGCCACCTCTGGAGTTAAATTGCATGACTCACTACGCTCCTTGCATAGCGGTGGGAAGACCCCTGAAGTACTTCATGAAGACCTGCCAGAGCCAGGCATCTGTCTAGGAAGAAGGGTGGCTGTACAAAGATTGCCCCTTTCAGAAGGGGAGGAGGTGATCACTAAAATCTTGCTTTGCATTTGCACACTTCAATCTGAACTTAACAGGGGATAAAACCTAATAGCTCCTAGCCTACAGTTAAAGTTTCTGCTTCCTTTAGATTGTTGGAATCTTGAAGGAACCTTCTTCTGCTTTGGTTTGTCTATCTTTGTGTACTCCATTTTCATGGCTGCTCCAGAAAGTCAATAAATGGACCTATAGGGCATCTCTAAGAGCACAGAAATGGCTGAGAAACCAGTCCTGAAGGATTCCTGTTAATGCCAGATAGGTAGAAAGATATTGCACACATTGTTGCGTGTGGCATGCAAATTATACATTGAAACTAAAGTAAGCTGCATTTTCATCCATGTGAAAATGTGATTCTCTTCAGACACAGAAGACTCCTCGCACAGCCTTGTCTGTAAGAAACTTACTCTAGAGAAAAGGGATCATCATACCATTTAAGCAAAATATCAAAAAAGGCCATAAAAACCAAACCCAAATTCTGATGAAAATCTGTGAAGATTCATTTCATTTCTTCACTTGCTGCTCCTGAGAACAATGCTCAGAAGCTGAAGCAGACTTCCCAATGCTGTTTGCATTTGATATGACAAATCCAGGGTTGTGACAGGTATATTTCAGACACCTATTTCCAAGATTTCTTTGAAGTCAGAATGGGATGCCACCACCAAGCAGCATGTTTGTGAGTGTGGAGACTTTTACTAAATTAGAATAGATGAATTTTTATACCACTTTCTGTATTCAGTTGCTTAGACAATAGAGGAGTATACCTTCTTTTAGCTCCATTTCTATTTTGGAGATCTTTGTCCATGTGTTTACATTGTCCTGACTAAGCATGTAGCACATAATTTAAAAAAAATCCCAGCAACAACAAAGTAAACATCCAAAAATGAACAAGTAGATTCCAATTCAGAAAATTAGTCAACTGTGCAATTTCATTTCAATGATTAGTCCTGTTAAGAGCTACATAAATGCTTAAATATGGGATTATTACCTCAGCTGTAATATCTATATGGTTTATTTCGTGGCATCTCACTGAGTTAGGGCTCAGGCTAATCCCTAATTCCTGGTTCAGCAAGTATAAGGTTTCTCAGCCTGCTTAGGTCACAACCGCTTGCTAGAAGTCAATCATTTTTGTGACTCCTCATAAAAGGAAGAGTGAAAAATCTGCTGGTGATAACATGGTGAAGTCTTTCCAATGCATTTGTGCTCAGGCTTTCTGAAGTCTTGGCATTGAATATTTGACCTTGGAGATAAAGGTGATACAGGGAGGAGAATACTAAAATTTTCTTAGTCTTGGATTGTAACAGCATTTCAATGTCTCATGAACACCCCCTTGATTGGCTTTCTGACCCCTCACTTCCTTGTCCTCCCCTGTCTACCCTGATTTTGCAATGCACAAGCTGAGAAACATTTATTACAAAGACAGCTAGGCTCAGCGTAGTGGTTTCAAGGGGAAGAGAATTGACTGCTTTGTAGCTGTGAAATGCTTCACCCTCTCTGCTAGAAAAACAGAAAGCAAAACCAGGATACTTCATTTCTAGTCTAGATTGACCGAAGCAATGGGGAGGAGAAGATGGAGGAGGAGAAGGAGGAAGGTGGTAGACACCCAGGCTGTGTGTGTGACTCTAGGGCACATTCTTGCTATTGTCCTTATGCCCCATGTTCTCCTCTGCATCAAGTCACAATGCAGCGAAAGAAACCTGAATTCCTTTTACTTTTTTAAAACAGGTTTTTCATATTTCAAATTATTCTTGGAGATCAGTGTTTCACAGTCATTTTTAAAATATGGATATCGGAGCTGAACTCCAGATCCGTTAGTCTTCCTGAGGCAATGTATGAAACTAATTTGGGTTTTCTAATCCTAGCTGGCATTTCGTAGTATAGTGTTGTGCTTTTATAATATGAATTATAAGTGTTTATGCTGGCCAGCTACCCAATCACTCTGTTAGGCTCTCTATAAATGGTGATATAATTGGGAGAACATGTTTACAAACTCTCTTCACACCTCTCTGACTGGTTCTAGCTCTGCCTTGCTCTGAGGGTGCCCATTTTGCTAAAACAACCCAGCAAGACCAGTTCTTGGCTTAAAAGCCAAGAGTTTCAACTCAGTTTCAGAACATGTCTTTTGCCTGAATGTGACGGGATTTCTCTGGTCTCACTGCCTGATGATCAAGCCTTTCTCTAACCTTAACAGTGTTGTATCAGAGAAGTAGAAAAGGCCTAACAGCTCCATTTTTGACTGTGCTTACATGCCTTCTCAGAGAAACTTGCTCATACTTAGTGAGGAAATCTGCCAGCAAAAGCAGGACTCAAACATGGATTTCCAAATTCCAAACTGTGTCCTAAAAGCAAGGCCCCCTTTTCTTTCCTGTTGTTTATCGGCAGGAGCAGTACTCCCATGGTGATTCTGTATGCAAATTATTCAGCCTAGCAGCTTGCAGTTTTCTATTTAATTTCCACACAATGGTACTGTACAAAGACACTTCCTCTTTAAGTGGCTAGCTCTGATTTGCAATTAGCTGATGCTGTTCAGACAGCATTTATGTGGCACTGGGGGTTTTCTGTGATACAGTTTCCACATCTACATTCTGCAGGTCGCCAGAGGTTTTATGAGCTCATACCTGTACTGCATTTCTCAGCAGTGACTCATGAGCAATCAGCCAGCCTATTCGCTCCCAGAACACCATTTTACATTTGGAAACCTCCTTAGCTGTAAATATGTCTGAAAATTACTGTGGATCCGTCAGTCAGTGACCTGTCAGGACAGATGTTTACAATTGTTTTCTCAGGAAATATAGGCCAAGAGCTGCAGTAAAGAATATGAATAATTTCTGTGCCCAGCTGATCATTTAGGGTAACAGAAGCAGCAGCATTAGTCTTAGAAACTGTTAGCTAAAGCTAACTTGGACATTTAAATATCCATGAAGGCATGAATTATTTGGAGAAAATTATTTGCTTGGTTCTTTGTAAGCAAACAAGAAAACATTAGTCACTTCACTTGCACAGTGGATTTGTGCCCATTGTCACACACCTGGATTTTCATTAGCATACATCAAAGTAGTCTGTTAAAGCCTGGAAGTCATTGCAATACATTTTATCAGAACACAGTAAAAGTATTGTGAAAACCTCCGAAAAAATTTTGCCCCTGGTTAAGTGTGGGTGGCCAATGTGACCATCCCATAAATCTGAAAACTGAAAATTACTAATATGTCTCTTCTTTTCACCTTTAAATATCTTCTTGGGAGGGTAAGGTAACCACATATTGCACCAGATTATTCTGAGTTTGAAATTTCAGAAGGCTTTAAAACTTAGTTCTTTGGTACCTTGAATACTGCTGAAAAGAATATCATAAACACTCCTTTTAAATACTTTTCTCCATTTGGTTTGGAATTTGAGGTATTATTAATAATATTATTAATTATTATCTACTTTATCTCAGTTTATATTGAGCACTAAATTATTTTCAAGATGTAATCATGTACTGAGTTTCTTAAAACATGAATGTAGGATTCATAAATTAAGTTCATACTCTGTGGCACATTTTATCTGTTTTGCTTCCGTTTGGGGTAGAGCTTGATTAGTTTATTTTGGATGTTCTTACATTGCTGTCAGTGTAATGTAATGTAACAAATCATGTGCAAATGTGGTTCTGAGTTTTATACCTAAATCTATTTTAAAGATGGGAAAATTGAGCCAGGGAGCAATTCACTTGTCCACTATCACATGTATAATTATTGCTGAGGATGGGAAATAGTACCAGAACTCTTGAACTGGAATTATGTTATATACTTATGGAAGAGTATCATGTAAAATCTAGATCTTATAATTCTCTGCTTGGTTACAACTAAGTAAAATAGTGAGGTTTATTTTTGACATTCTTGGTAGTTGTGGAGCTATAGTTAAAGGCTGATACAATGTTTACTGCTGCTTCCCTGTTTACTTGTGTATGTTGCTCTTTATGCTGACTCCCTAGTACATAAATTCTCTCACCTGTGTTTGCTCAGAGCAAGGAGATTTTGACTCAAGACTAAGGCTTGCTAGAAGCTACAATACTGTGAACAGTTTCCAAGAGGTCAACATCACTTCATTTCCAGCTACACCACACCTGTATAATAAGCTGTCCTCTGAAGTGCTTTTCTGAGCTCTTGAATGTGTTCCAGCCTTTTTCTTATGGGTGTGGAAGCCGATCAATGTTGGTGTCTCTGTACAAAGGGATGTAGAGTACTGGTGAAAATCCCACAGGCTTTTGATGTGCCTTTTCTCAGATGGGCTCTTTGACAACAGGAGGGTCAGAAGTTTAAGTTCAGTTTGGCTCCACAGAAGGCAAAGTTGGACTTCAGCATCAGTTGGTTTCCAAATTGAACACAACCCCTTGAATATAACGTACCATATTCTTGAAGAAACTCAAATAATTTTAGTATGCATTTCAACAAGCAGCTTCTGGCTACCCTTCAAGACCTTCTGCCCCAGACTGACTTTCCTTAAATTTGCCTGTCTTTGAAGTTAAAGATGTCACCCACTTAATTGTTGATCAGTGTCAACCGTGCTATTTTTCATATGGGAAGGCTATTTCAGTAGAAAATTTATGAAATTTTTTCCTGAAAATAAGGTACAGCAACAGGAATCATGTATGATGTGTTGCAATGGTGATAAGCTTCTTCCGGAGCCCAGATCCAAGTCACCATTGCACCATGTTAATATGTTAGATTGGCAAGTGCCTCAGTGTGGAAATAGCCATAGAGGCATAGCTGGCTCTTGTGGGATGGCTGTGCAAAACAGGAGTCATGGCCTGTGTAGTTTGAAGTCATGGAATCACAGGATTTCATGGTTCTTGTTTCAAATAATACAGAGCCACAAGGTCCTAGGACCGGTCAAAGAATAATCAGTGCTTTTTCAGAGGGTAGATTCACCAGTCTGTTCAGTTAAGAGGGCTTCTGGGGTCAATCAAAGTTCAGTTAGAGCAAACTTAACCATATCTGATTTTAAGCATGTCCCTAAAGTGCGCTAAAGGAAAGCAAATATCACAGCCATTTTCCACCTCAGCCTTATTGTCCTAATTATTTATCTCTCTCTGGAGCTGCTGCTGGTGCAGAAGCTGGAAATCTTGTGCAGGTGCAGACTTACCTATTAAAACACAAGGTTCATTACTCCTGTGGCTCATGTGTTGACTAACCAGATGTTTCTCCATCCTTGTACTGTTCTCTTATGGTTTTATAAGGTAAATGAACTTTCAGGACAGCAACTTAGCTGAGCTCCAAAGATCTGTCCTGGATGGAGACATATCTTACACAGCATACTGCAGAAAGCTGTATAGTCATGCAAGTCGTTCAGGGAAAAAGAGCAAAGATGCTGCAAACTTCTATAGATTCAGTTTAGATTACAGCGAATGAGAATGGAGGGTGGGCCATCTTTCTGGAAAGTCAACTGTAAAGTAGCTGTTTAGGTTCCTTGCACGTCAGCAGCAAGAGAGACTCAAGTACATGACATCCTTCTATTTTAGATGCTTAGTAGGTTGGGATGAACACAGTCCTTTGATGTTAGGAATGGAAACTGTCACTCACCATGCACAGAAAAAATTTGCAGTGCTTTGGATTCCAAGCCATGGTTAAGGGCATGGCTAAATGTAAATAAGAACAGTAGTTGCTTGCAATTTGCAATCTCAGCAATGAATCTGAAGACAGTCCAAGCAAAGAGACTGAATGGGAATCTGAATACTGTCCAATCAAGGAGACTAAATGATATACTCTGTCTAAAGCAGAATCAACCAGCTGGGCTGAAGGCAGTGTTCATGGGGTAATGCCATGAAAGCTTTATTTTGAGGACATGATAGCTTTCTCAGGTCCTCAGGCCTACTCTAAATCCCTTCAAAAATATCCAAACTGGATCTGGGAGAAGGTGAAAGAAAGGCTTGATTCTTCAAGATCCTGTGGCAAACAATAACCAGAGTTTAACAGTCAATAGGCAGATTAAACTGGCTGTGGATTAAAATGCGTCAGAGGTAGAGATTTATTGCAGAAAACAGACACAGAATAAACCCTGCTCTGTTGCTGGAGTACTAACTAATTGGTTCTACTGAGGAAAGGGAGGGGGAAAGAAAATTACACTGTCTATATAAATAGGCATCAGCAAAGCTGTTCCTGGCATGCTTTCCTGCCCCAGTCCATACCACCCAGTGGGGTAAATATCTCATTCCAATAATACCACTGATTAAATGGCTGTGGGATAAGGAATTTAATAAATTCCACACAGCATGTGAATGATAATCAGGCCAGGAGTTTTATGTGCTTTGGCTTGTGACATATACCACTGAGTTACACGATAATTAAGGGAATATTCCCTCCTGTCTCCAAATCTCTAGGGACTGTAGGGCATGCTGAGCCTTATGCTTCAAGGAGTAAAAATAGAGCAAATGGGATGAAATGAGGTGAGATACATAGTTTGAATACCAGTCAGATCTAAAAGGCAGGGACATGGTCCTCCATAGTCTTACACTTCTGGAGCTTTAGGAGACCTGGTAAATTACTTTATTCATCCTGCAAGGTGTGTAATATGCCTGTATGCTTGTTTGATGATTCATTTCAATTCCTCGTTACAAGGGTAAAAGACATTTTAGTTCATGTGTACCCTGTGTGCCTGCGGCAAAGAGCAAGATGATTCCACTGCATTGCTATTAATCTGTTATAGGGATTTCTCATCTGAGACATTCAGCTCTAGACTGGATTAATCTAGTAAGAATGTACCTCAGACTTGAAATTCACTGACTGTGTCACATAATGTGAAACCCAAACTTGCATATCCCACATTTCAGCTCAGAATTCCCAAGCAGAAACTTGACTCATCCTGCAGCCACTGTAGATGAAATGTGCCTCTGCATGCATGAAGGTCCTTTCAGTTTCTAGTTATAATGGGAGAAGACCCCTGTGCATACCAACTGACTTTTGGTGGGGTGTTCAGCAAACGTAACAGAATTGGTAACATCTCTTTCATGCGAGTGTATGCCACATAATGCAGTACAAATGGAGGGATTGCATCTTCACAGCCGTCAGAGAAATTGCCTTGTGATACTGTGGTGATGCAGCTCAGGCATGTTAAACTTTTGGGAATCTGTTTCCAATGGACACTAAACTCTGAAAGAGTGTCTTGATGTAGGTATTTCCCCGAAAGGCAAAGATGTAAAAGAATTCAGGCATGTTTTTTTCTGTTTTGAGTTGTGTTTTTTCTGTGTTTTGGAAATAACAAGTTAAAAGTTGTGTGGTGTTTGGTGTATCTCAAAGCAATTTTATCTATTATTAACCAGAGCTTTGGAGTTTTTAAATCAGCGAGCTTTCAACAGACTTCATGCATTTAAATGGGTAGTTCTTCAGAGTTTGCATAAAATAAGGGAAATGTTTATAATTTTTAAATAAAAAAATTTTAGTCTTCCTTTGTACCAGCCAACTTCTGGGCTAAAATACCTATTCAGAGGGCTCCCTCTCCCTATACCACAGCTCACCCCTCAGCTACCTGAGCTGTAGGAATGGCTGCCACTTTGTTTAACCTCCCGAGAAGGGACTGACATATACTTTGCCAGTACGTTTCACAACTCAGAAGACAGGAGATCACGTATCACGGTTCTGTCCCTGGCTCTGAGAGAAGAATGTGGCTTAGGGGTCTGATAGGGGGTAATGAAAGCTCATTCAGCCTGAAAGAAGTTGCAGCTAAACAGTGAAGATATTATTGCTATGCTGTGGCCCTGCTTTCTGGCCAAGGTGCCCTTTGGTAACCTCTGCATTAGCATTGCTGTGAAATATGGCAGCAGCTTGAACCCGACTATCTTCCATAATTGGGATTTATGGCCTTGGTCAGTAATAAGGACAAAGAAATGTTCAGTATCAATCACAGCAACTTATGAGTGCATGAACCAGAGTTAGCTCAGGCAACTGGCTCTGAGGTTTATAGAAGTGTTGGTGTGAAAGTGACATCCATCTACTCTTCACACCTGTCTCTGAAGCCATCCATTATTACTGTGATCACTTTTTCACAGTGTGTACCTTTTCACCTATGGTAGGAAAAGGGTAAGCTCAAAACATGCTGAATACTTTCTATTTCCAATGCAGTTGCATTCATCAGTATTTGGGAATCATTTCACAAAGTACAGAGGTTAAAAAATCAAGGCAATCTGATGGAAAACTTGGGGGGAAAAAAAGCTTATTTTTAGAATTTGCATTCTTTCTTTTTATCAATTCCTTTTTCATCAAACAGATTCTACTCAGAGCTTCCTTTCAGGGTGGTGTTTGCTGTTTTATGGAAATCTTTATATCACAGAAGTTTCTGTAAAAGTGAGAACTTGTGATTCAGCCTCTTCTATGGAATTGCAGCTTGTGATCTCTGTTGCAACTGCTTCCCAGTTATTTCCAATAGTTGATAAGTCTTCTGTTTTCTAATGATAAACAATATTGTGTCTCAGAAAATTGGTACATGGGTTCTCTAAACCTCTGGCATGCAGAGAACTGGACAAATGGCTGTTTTATAGTTGTGCTGTTTTATAGTTGTGCTGTTTTATTTGGGCTACCTCTAGGTGTACAGAGTGATAAACATAGGCTTGCTTTGTAGGTGTGGATATTGGTAAGCTGTAGTCTCCAGAATGACTAATGGATTTTTCTAAAATTTTATGTTAGATTGCTTCCAAGATAGTATATAAATAAGATAATAAATATAATAATATAATAAATAATATAATATAATATATAAAATAAGATAATACAGTATATAAAGATTACTTCCAAGATAATATATATGACACAAATTTTTCAAATAAGGCTAATCTTAACTTTTTTCTATTTAAAAATTTGTGTATGTACAGTGCAGTTGAGAAGCATCAGTTCTGCTTCTTAATTATCTGGTCTATTTCAGTTATTATGGAAAATTGTTCCATTTCTAATCTTTTTTTCCTATTTACACTTTTTTCGCTTACTTTCATGTTGTTTTGCATGTAATTGCCTCCACTGTCACAATGGCTTTCATGAGCCTGAAGGGAAAACCAAGCACCTTTCTGCCAGGTGTTTTACATCTACTTCTTCTCTCAATAAAAGGCAGTGTTCCATCTGCTCTTGAATATGCACATCTCCACTGCCAGTCCTATTCCAATCTCACACCTCTCCAGCTGTGCACGTTTCTTATTACAAGACAAGTCTGCAGAGGAGGATGGCAATTGTTGCTTGGTCCCCATCTGAAGCAAATTCTCAAGATGAAGGATGGCTTCTTAGATTGAAAGTTCCTGTAAGAATAATAGTGCCTTTCAGGCCCTAACAGTTTAGGTTTCCTTGAAAATGAGCATCCCTCAGTAAAAGATGCAGTAGCAAACCCATGTGTTTTGTTTAATTTTATTCTTGACAAATCTTGTTATTGACATTGACGATCTGAGTGATGTTTCTTATGACTTTGGAATAGCTGAAGAATGGACCGTTCCAAAAAGCAGCTGTTGACAGACACACCTATATGTGCCTTCAAAATCACCATGCTTTTTCAGTCAAATCTGTTTATATGTTTATTATGTTTATGTTCTTTCTGTGGGTTCAGGAAAATAGTGGAAGCATTCTGAAAATACTATCTTTCTTGCATTAACTTTGAATCTGAAAGACAGAAATCTGGGAAAAAAGCTACACCTTGAAGTGTATGTGTGTTCATATTTCTACAAATATGATAGTTGTTCCTACCACTGACATGCTGCAGTGGACCCATCCTATAGAGGACCCAGTAGGCCCACTCATGTAAACATGAAAGCAGTATAGCAGCTAGATGCCACCAGGCATTCTGTTGAATCAATATGGTTGAAATTAATTGGTCAACTGCATATCCACAAAGTTTCAAATGGATTGGTATGGAAGTAATATACTGAAGCATGATTTCACCTGGGAAAATGAACTTCACTTAAAACATATACTCATGCAAATTCTCAGTGACGTACTTTCCTTGGTCATTGTAAGTTTTGTTATGATGCTGTGATATTTTAGTTCTTGTTCCTCCTCACCAGAAAACAAAGGCTCTCCTTTATTGGAAAAGGCTGAACCAGGCAACGAAAGTTTCTCTCTGGGTATCATATACAGAATGAATTTGTGATATTTAAACATACTCAAAACTTCTATCTAATAAAATTGTCAGTGTTAGTGGAAAGGAGAGAGTAGAATTACCATAGTGGAAAGAAGGGGTATAATGAAGAGTTTGTGTCCTGTGGAGATGGGCAAGGTGTGGCAGAAGCTGTAAAGCACTAGAGAGGCAGATCTGGACACGTCTGCTGGTCACAGATCAAATAATAAGATCAGAAGGAGGAGCTGGAAGAGATGTCAAGTACCAACTTGAAAGCAAGATAGTTACAGGCATCCTTGGTGGTCCTGGGAGAATGGGGACTGTGTGGGCTCATACTTAATGTCCTTTTGGAAGCCTCCTTCTACTATTCAGATGGGGTTTGCTGCAGACCCTTTCTGCTTGACCTAAGATTCCTGTTATTTATGACCCCATTTCCACTTCTCTTGGCTGGATTCATTCCACTGTGGTTATTCCAAAGGGATTCAAATTTCCTTTCTGAAATAAATGCATGTCCTCCATCAACCTTCTTCTCAGTATCTCCCTCAGTTTAGCAAATTGCATGGCCACAAAGTATGCTGGTTGTTGCCTTCTCCTGTCCACCACCCCCTTGTGTGAGAACTTCATATTGGAAACACTGCTTCTATGTTCCCAATTTTTTCCTCCAGAACAATGTTTTCCTCTGTAATTTTATTTCTTTTCTGGAAATGGCCCTTTTGGAGGAAAGTTGTGTTGCTTTTGCTGTTCTAGGAAGGCAAGGAGAGCGTTTGATTCTATCCACGGCAGTTAGAGTGCAGTATGCTGTTTTTATATATGGACTGCTATGGGGTTTTTTGTGAAACAGCCTTTGATTCAGGATGACCACCGTATTACAGTTTCCAAGTATATTTCATCCTTCTATAAAAATGACAAATCTCTCTGTGCCCATACTGTATGTACATACATGTTTTAAAAGCTCAGTTATGCCATCCTGAAATTACACTGAGAACTGCTCACTTAATTGAGAAAGACCAGTGTTATCTGCTTCTCTTTTCCATCTCTTTTGCTTCTGTCTTTTAGCTCTGGATCTGGATGTCCTGGTTTTGGCTAGGATAGAATTAATTTAGTTCCTAGTAGCTGGTACAGTGCTGTGCTTTTGGATTTAGCATGAGAATAATGTTGATAACACATTATTAATTGATGTTTTAGTTGTTGCTGAGTAGTGCTTACTCTAAGTCAAGGACTTTTCAGTCTCTCATGCTCTGCCAGTGAGGAAGGGCACAAGAAGCAGAAGGGAGCAGCCAGGACACCTGGCCCAAACTATCCAAAGGGATATTCCATATCACAGCACGTCATGCCCAGTATATAAACTGGCGGGAGCTGGCTGGGAGCCAGTTGCTGCTGGGGCATGGGCTGGGCATCTGTCATGGGTGGTGAGCAGTGATATCATGCTTTCTTGGGTTTTAAGTCTCTTTTTATCGTCTCCTATTTCATTACTATTATTATTATTGTTATTATTATTAATAATGATTTATTTCAATAATTAAACTGTTCTTATCTCAACCCAAAGCTTTCACTCTTTTTTTTTTTTTCTGATTCTTCTCCCTGTCTTACAAGGGAAGTGTGTGTGGGGAGAGTGAGCAAGTGGCTGTGCGGTACTTAGTTGCTGGCTGGGGGTAAACCATGACACTGGACTAGTCAATTCTGGGGAAAAACAGATGATAAGAAATGATCTTGTAGTTGTCTGGTTATGACATAGATCCTCCAGAACTGGCATACTTTGTGGCCATGCAATTTGGCACTAAAGAAAGGAAGTCAAGCATAGTCAGGCTAAGGTGTAGAAGAGCTCTGCGCAATCTTGACCCAAATGAACCTGAAATTATCAGACTTTCAAAGACTACTTTTCAAGTGAAGTGTGAGAATGGACTAGTTCCAGAATGTGACAGATTTATAACTATTGCAATTTGTGGCCATTTTATAGATAAGGTTTTTTTGGTTTCATTACTTCATTACATTGCAAAATCAGCAAGATTGGGCAGGGATGAGGAAAAAAGAGATCAAAGCAATAGACAGAATACTGAAAATTTGTGAAACTGTTTTACTGGCAGAGGCACAAAAGATTTCTCCAGACTGTGCTCAGAGAAATGTCCAAGCCCTTAAGAGCTGTCTTTTCAAATTCCTGTTTGAGTTTTATGTGGTTTGCTCATCAGTGCCACAGCAATGGGACATGGCATTTCTCAGGGATAATTAAGTACTCCAGGTGACCTGTAGGTCCCGCAGTAACATTACTCAGGGAGAGAGAAATGAGACCTAAAGTCAAAGCCTTTCCTTCAGTCATCTTTTTTTTCTGTTTTCAGGAAAGCAGCAGGTCATGCAGAGGAAGAAGCTTATGAGCCAATGAGGAATTTTGACACAAAATGGTGCATTTTGGAGAAATTATTTGACCACTCAGGGCTAGAGTCTTGAAAACATTTATTCTGTGTGATGTATGTGGTAATTGTGACCCAGAAACAAAGCCATATGCTACAGGGCTCTAAATGTATACTCAATTTTCCGTTTTCGTCATATAACAATAGCAACAATGATCTATTTATAGACAATGGCAAGACATTTCATAACTGACCAAGATCAGTTCAGAGCATCAGGTCCTGGCTAGGCATTAAACCTCCAGGAAATATCTCTCTGCTGCATTGTTATTGCCTCACTATTTACAGCGACTATCACAACCATTTGTATAAATATTTGCTTTCCTGATACTGGCACCCTGAAGGAGTTCAGGTCAGGACATTGTTTGCATATTGGATAGCATTACAACATGCAAAGATTTAAAGTGACTGTGGAAAAGAACAGGAGGCTTCAAATCTGACTGAGAAATGAAGGGGTCTGTCTTGGAGCACCTGCTCTGCACAGTTGGCTTTTATTAAACAATACAACCTGCAACTCTGCAGGAGGTCAGAGCAGATGATCTAATGAGTGTTCCTGCCCTTGAATTATACAAACTATTCTACTTCAAAGTTAGTGTCAGAGAAGCCAGTAAAATGAATTAGGCTTGTCCATTTAGATTATTACAAAAAGGTATTTGGTGGAGCAGTTTCCCTGATCTCTTTTATTTCCAGTTTTGTTATGGTGGGTAGAAGAAGATACTTGGATTCACCTAAGAAGTCTGCATTCCCAAATACAGTGTTGGTGATCAAACACTGCAGCATTGTGATAGGCATCGACTGAACTTTGTTTCTACTCAGTTTCACTTCCCGGGCACTTTCCTTATTAGGCTGAATGATGAGCAAATTGTAAAATAAAAAATGCCCTAACTGTATCAACACATTGGAATTTAAGAACTCTTCCTCATGTAATGAGCTGAGGAATTACAACACAAAGCACTCCTTTCTCTCAAGTTGACTGATTAACATAATAAAGTTAAACTCAAAGCAGCTTGTTCTCAACCTGTAGTTAGCCTGAGGTGTTTTTCTTGTATTTCAGACCTGACAAAGGGCTAATGTGCCTGGAAGCACGTGCCTTCTATTTTCCAGCTATATCATTTGGTATAATTAAAAACCTTACCTCTTCCTACAAACTTTGCCGCAGGAATCTACATGGCTAAGCAGTTTTTTCTTCCTGTGTCATTATTTAAATCTGGCACAATCTTAAACCATTAGAATTATGCGTGATTTGCCAAATTTCTGGTGTCACTGACCATCACACCCGTAGTTGAAAGTTGGTATCAGTTTCACATATGGAAAATATGCCTTGCAGCCAGATAATACAGGAGCTAGATAAACTTATTTTATGGCAAAAAAGATTAAAGGGTGACTTGAGCACTGCCAATAAACAGATGTGAAGGCAGAAAAATTGGATGTATAATTGAGTAGTTGAAGAAATTGCAGGATCCAGTCCCAGACACACAAGCCAGCAGTCTGTGAATATTGAACTGTAGGTTTTTTGTTTTGTTTTCTTTCCTTATAATTTTTGATAAAGCAGTTATATGCCAAAGAATGTGGTAAATCCTCCATCACTTGGCATCTATACAGAAGGTTCAGCAACTGCCAAACTGGTTTTGAAGTTTGTGGGCTTGACAGAAACAGCAGTGGAGAAGCTGAAGAGCCCTTGTTCTGCTCTAGGATGGTGTATATGGTCAAAAAAGACCTTAATTCCTGTTTAAATAAGCTGGGACAGAGCATTTCTGAGAGACAGTGAAAGGCTATTTACACGTCAAGGTGAGGTTTGCTTCAGTAGCTCAGTTGGAAGAGGCTGCATTGTCTTCCAACAAGAGCATCCAGCTGACTTGCCCAAAGTCCTTTGAAAAGTGGCAAGATGCCAAGTTTACCTACTCATTGTGCATAAGACCAACATCAGTCCTGAACTCAGACAAGTTTGGATTGGCCCCGTTGTGGGTGGGCACATTTAAATCTTTGTGTTTCGTTAAACTGTGGAGTGTTTGATTTTGTTTGCTTTTCCACCAGGCTGCCTTCCTTAGCAGGACTGTGTGATGTGAAGAATGGGTGTGCCCAAGGACCTGCATAATCCCCTGATAATTTATGCAGAAGCAGGGGCTGGTTTGCCCATTCCAGCAAAGTAGGGGCAGAGCAAAAACTTGACATGGGATTAATGGTCGGCTGAACAGGGTTGTCCAAGCTGCTTTGCTATTCCCATGGTGTGGAGAAGTTGCTCAGCAGATCTCTGCTGTGGCAGAAGGGAAATATTTCATAGTAGGATCTCTGACTTTCTGACAACAATCCAGAGAAGTCTGTGCTGTGGGAACATGGAAAAGGAGGGAGCAGAAGGCTTCAGCTGTGCATATCAATGACTAATGTAACTCCAGTTGACTATGCTGGATTCTTCCACTCTGACACAGAAGCCTTTTGTTCAGTTCCTCAGCTTTATGTGTTTGTGCACCCATGTGGATTTTTCCTTGTTATCCAGACTCCTGGATAGTTACTTAAATCTAACAATAATGGCTATTTTTGCTTAGTTAGGTTTTGTTGATTTCTTAAAAGTCATCCATTGAACCTACTGGTTGGTTTCAAAGCCAAAGTCAAAGCTCCATTTCATTAAATGCTATTTTAAAATGCTATGAAAGTGACCTAAAGCTCCCTCCTCCTCTAGAGCTCTGTGTTGGAACTCATCTCTACTGCCTGCTTGCCAGCCTACCACTCTTGCCAGCTTTCACTCTTCCTATGCAGTATAGCAGAAACTAGTTTCTGTAAGCTGTCACCTTATCTAAATGCCATCAGTAATATCCTATTATCTTAAGGTCTAATCAGGGGTAAAGAGCTTAAATTAAGTTACAACTCAGAAATCTGAAGATTAACTGTAAAGGTTCCTCTGACGCACTGAAGATCCATGACTCAAGAGTTCTTTAAAGGTATACTTATAAGGCATACTCAAAGTCTATAAATTAATTACTGCCAAAAAAATTGAAACACTGAAGTTAATTTCTGGTAGAAACATTTGTTTCTTCTCTAAAAAATAAAAATAAAATGGTAGAGTGTAAAAGAATAATATATGAAATTTTGGGGGTTTTTTGTTTGTTTTGTCAAAATAATTAAGTTTTTTTTTTTTTTAAAGAACACAAGCAGTCCTGCTGGGGGTGTTTCTCTTAGGAAATGTAACTTATTGATGTGTAAACTTAAACTCACGCACCAGTGTTTCCAGTAGACCATTTCTGTGGATCATTCTGAGGTTTCTCCCTTAATAATAGCAAACCAATAATTATTATTTGCATAGAGGACTGTAATTGAGAACAGCACCTTCCATTCTCCTGTTTATTTTTCCTTTTCCAGATGTGAGATGATGACTTGATCTGACTGACAGATTAAATTACTTTGATCTATATAATATTCAGATAAAACAATCGCACATAATTGAAAATATCTGTCCTAATCAAGAGTCTTTGTGAGCAAATTAGTCTTCTCTTCTTCCTGCTTCTTGCTTGTTGAGTTCACTTTCAAGGTGTGATAATAAATGTGCCTGAACTCAACCTTTCCTTGTAACTCTTTCCCAGAAAGGAGTCAAAGAAGAGTTGTTCAAGCCAGGCAGAACACCAGGACATGAAGCGTAGTCTAGCCTGTTAGAATGCTTCTTGACTTCATCCCTCGACAGTTTCCATTCAGGCCTCAGTGACATCCCCCCGAGGTGAAAGAACCTCCTCTAAATACTTACTAAAGTTAGCTGAAGCTAATTTGCTGTGGAATGTACTGATGCATAAAGGTATTATGTTCTGACTAGTTGTTTATCTTTCTCCCTGCACCTCCCTATTAATTACATTTTCACACTTCTTTTGGAAGATTTGGCCACATATGGTGCAATGAAAAATCACAAATCCTGGGAGCTGAAGGCATACTAAGATATATTAGCCTTAGAAAAATCTTGCTTGATGTCACTGTAATGCTATGCCAAATTTTGACAAGTTAAAATGACTGCAGTACTACTTTAATAGAACATAACAGTCAATTGATCTATACAGAAATAGGAATGAAAAATCAATCTCCACTGCGATCTTGATAAGTAACTGCATTTACAAAATATATGCAGAATATTGCAATGAGTTTCTTATTGAAAATATTACGACTGGTTGGGCTGGTTCTTGACTTTTGGGTTTTGGTTGTGGTTGGTTGGTTTGGTTTTTTTTCTCTACAATGGCAAGCACTAATTTAACACCTTGCCTTCAGATATCAAGTTTTATCAAAGCATTTCTATCCTGGCTAGCATTAGGCACTTAATATTAGTTGACATGAGCATGTAAACAAGGGTACTCATGCACCTGTGTGAGTCTGCATCTTAGTCGCTTATTCTCATTATCAACAACCACTATTCCTGTTGTCAGTGGCAGATCACACACTGATGTCTCTGAGAGCTACACAAAGTCTTGTTTCTTTTCTCCAGGAAGGCAAATCAAATCAGTCTATATGATGCTCCCAACCTTATGAACTACTACAAGAGACAAACAGCCTTCCCTAAAAGAGAAAGGATACAAGGATTATATTTGTCCTTTACTAAGTTTAATAATCTTAGTGCTTCAGATGCCTATTCGCCTGTTTGTGTATGCATTATGAAAAAGAAGACTTACCTTAGTGAACCCGAAGGAAGTTAAGAGATGGCCTTGTAGAATTAGGCATGGAGTGCTCAGTTTATCCCTGGTATGACGATTATTGATGTTATCCCCTATATTATATATACAAAAAAGCTGCAAGTGCAGACAACCTGACTCAACAGAGAGGTTCCTTCCCCAAAGGCCTTTAGAGAGAAAGAAGGTCCTGGGACATGCAGGGGAAAGAAAAATATTTTGGGATGACACAAAGTATTTGCTTATCTGGGAACTGTTAGCCACAGTGCAGGGATGGATGTGAACACCTTGGTTCTTGAGCTCAGGCTGAAAGTGGCAAAACCTTTTTGGAAGCTGAGTCCAAACTCGTTCACAAGAACATCTGCTCTGATCTTCTCATACCTCAGTACTCAAAGCAACCATCAAGAATAAAAGCTTCTGTTATGACAACATTCAATTCACCTCTGTTTTGGATAGCTTTTGCATGGAGCTCAGTAGGACTGAATGGAAAGTTCTCCTGATGAATATGCTGACTAGGGTATTGGAAGATGCTACAGCTTTATTAATGTGTAAAGCCAAACACCATGGATTACAAATATTACCATTTATATATGCATACTTTACACTGCACTGCGAAGTTGCTTATGCAGGTAGCTCAAGAGCCAATTGCACTGAATATTATTCCATTTTTTACAAATTAGGTCAGATGAGAAAACTGTGAGGAAAAAAGTATGTGAGTGGGGAGTAGACTTGTAGGAAAGAAATAAACACCAGCCCATGGAAAAGGGAGTGGGATCTCCTGCTGGCTACAAGCCCTGAATTTCTACAGGAGTCCTTCAGGCCCAAGGACAAGAAAGAGTCAGTCAAGCTTGACAAACTGGGTGTTAGTGGATACTAGTGACCTAAAGGGGAAAGGACTGTAATGGCTCTCTGGCTTGTGAGTATTCCCCAGGCCATAGCTCCTGCTTTTGTAATTTGCTCTTGTCATATTTATTTATTGCCAATTGTTCATTTGAACGCATCAGCTGCTGTTAGTGACAGGGGAGCCGTGCAGTGAGAATGCTGGATGTGCACAATGAAGATATGTTTTACCCATTAGTGTCAGAGCAAGCTGATGAAGGAAACATTTGTATTAATTTTGAGCTGGTGTTTATGCTCTTAAAAGCGACTCTGTTAAAATGACATGAAGAGAATGCAGGCAGGCACAACCCCCCAGTTATTCTTTCTTCATGATGTTAGAGCAAATTCATTCCATTTACAAGTCAGAATATGAGTTCTTGTAGCCTTTGCAGAGACCTGTACTTTGTGAGGTATAGATCAAGCTAAGTCTGGTCTAACTCAAGTGTCATTGGCAGGGATCAGTGCAGTCCAGAGCTGTGTATTCAAATATACACCAAACTCTGGAGGGTGATAGATCTCTTCTGCTAGTCTCGTATTTCTTGGGGCACGTAGGGAAGATGAATTTTCCATGTGATCTAAAAGAAAAACTCACCCTTTTCCCAGCGTGTGTCTTTCTAAATGAAAATATTAACATAATCTCCTAAGTTGCTTGTACAATCCTGCCTAAATACTGATTAGCCAATAACCTTAAGTCTTTCCTCCTAGCCTTCTTGCTTCATTCCTATTTCCTTTGACTCCTGATGAGAGAAAGAAATTATCCATCACAGTGAATCAGCTGATTCTTTGAGAAAACGGATGGCTGGACATCTTCCTTCAGGGAAGCTGCTGCAGGCAGCCAGCGACAGTGCTGTGTTGGAGCTCAGAACAGGCACACCTCTGACCACAGGCAGGGATTGGGCGTCTTCAGTGCTGGGAAAATACTACCCCAGTTCTACAAACAAAGCCTGTGCAATGGAAAACGCTGAGATGTCCCAGGTAGGGCATGCTGTAGGATTACTGCCTATCACTTGCCCTTTCTGGACTCCATTGTCTTCAGCTAGATGATATATAGATTTGGTTTTGTTTAAATAGTCAATGTTACAAGAACTCCTAGCATGTATACTATTACTGTGTTAATTATAGTTGCAATGCCGTCACCATATTCTAAATCCAGCTGTCATTTCTTGTCTCTTTTTCATCAACACATGCTTTCAATGGAGTTTTGTCTAAGAGATGACAGTGCCAACCCAGAAAAGGGGCATGATAATGATATTGCTGCAGCTCACGAGTCATTTTCTCCTTTTGTTAAATCTCACTACAAGCTTCGAGCCCTTGTCATCCTCAGCATAGACATGCATACGTCAACATCTCTCTTCTCATCTGCTAAGGGGCTGTAGCATAAGGGAGGTCTGCTGTGGTAATGTGAGCAAACTGAAGTTGTATCTGCCTCATTCATACTGATGGTAGGTAGTCAGTCCCAGGCAGCCTTCCAGTCATATTTTAGTCAAAGCAAAACACTGAAGAAGAAATGAGGTTAAATTAATATAGAGTCCAATTTGTCAGAATTCGCACACCTTGGGACGTCCCCACTCTGCTTTTGAGGGTTGCTACATGTCCCCCCTCTGGGAAAATCTCTGAAACCCTCTGTCTCCAGGTCATTCTCTGCTGCTTGCTGCCCTGTAGAGCTGGAGACAACTAGCATCTTCTCAGACTGAGCCAGAAATGAGGCTGTGGGGAATAGTAGTTAGGCTGTGGCTGGGGAGGAACTCACTGGGAAATAGCATATCTAAAGCTGTAAAATACCATGCTGATGTTTCCCTCCAAAAGCCCCTATGGGACATGAGGAACTATAGACCACACCAGTGTAAGTGCAAACCACTGGCAACCTGCTTGGAGCTCATCACGTACAGTGTTAATGAAACAATTCTCATTTATATATCATTCTGGGGCAACTCCCCCTTGGCCAAACATGGTATTTCACCCAGCTGGTCAAGTCCCAGGGGTGGCTTGCAGCTACAGGGAGTACAGCAAGTGGCTTGGATGTCTTAGTTTTTTTTTCAGCATTATCTTTATTTTTTTTCTTTACAGCAAAGCCCATTAAGATATCAAGTGCTTTCTTGACTGCAGTTGACTTACAATTATCCTGGTTTAGCAGAAAAAGCATGATGAGATCAAGCAGTTGGATGTAAATTTGACAAAAATTTAATCTAAGAATATATTTCAGATTAGTATTTTTTTAAAAAATGGAAGGTGATTAATCATTATAACAAATTCCTTGGGCTTGTACTGGAATTCCCCAAACCTGAAATCTTTTTGTCTTCTTAAATCTTTGCCTTATTTTTAATAGAATTTAGTAGCTGGATGCTACTTCATTTGAATCCTTTGGCTTTTATACACAGGTGTTCTGATAGCAACCTATAGGTGCCCTTCTGATTTAAAAATTTACAATCATTCAGTAGATCTAAACCCCTGTTGACTTCAGTTTATGTCTATTTGCTTATATTTTTACTCCCAGTATAAAATCTCTATCTATACTGAGTATGAAGTCTATTGTTATTTATTTATGAACACTCCATGTACATTCTAGATTAGTATCTGTGGGTGAGTATAACTCTAAAGCTACTGCCAGTGTTGTCCTTGATATATTCTGTTCGGATGTCTCAATGTTTTCTCAAAATGAGCATGGTAAATAGAGCAAGTTAGAGTAAGTCTCCCATGTCTAATCTTTGGCTCTGGTTTTTCTAGAAGGCTGGATTGTACTAGCAATAAGAAAAAGCTCAGACATGTTGCGGTCAGAAATGAAGGGTCAGAGTCGCTCCCCAAATCTAACTCAGGAAAAGGTGACTGTTTTTATCTCCATAATATACAAATTATTTCTCAAAGTATCCTCATCTGTAATAAGCATAGTATTTGGGATTGTGCTTTGCATAGTTTACTTAGGTTCTTCTGAACGGGTTCATGAATGGTCCGAAGTAGGAAGGAGTTTGATGCAAAAAAACCAAAGGCTTTGCGATGCCTTCCTCCTGTTCCAGGCACAGCTATTATCTTCACACTCTGAGAGTAAAATGGGAAACTGGGCTGACAGGGACCTAAAGAAGCCATACAGTGCATCTTGCTCACTCATGGCCAGCTTTCCTCTCCCTAACCTGCTCCTGACAGATACCATTCTAATTTTCACCTTCTTCCTTAATAACATCTTCCCAGAGTGGCTGGTAATAAGATATTTTTTTCTAAATGTCTAATCCTAGTTAATTATGCTTCTAGGGAACTGCAGAATAGTCTGTTTACTTCGTCTTTGCAGCAACTTTTATGGCAACCCACAGGTCTTTCTCTTCTCTAAACTAAATGAAGTCAGTGCTTTCAACTGTCTAGTTTTCTAGACTTTCAGTCAGCCTTGAGGGACAGTCCTAATCTTGCTATCTGTTTCACTTCTCTTCCTTGTCACTGATGCATCAGTAAACATACACTCATGGTCAGGGAAGGAGCCTACAGGTGGGGACCTCTCCATTGCCAGAGATGCTGAAAGAGTAGCTCTGGTGGCAGTCCAGCCTTCAAAGCTCCACTACATGTCTAGTGCAAGATACTATCCAGGAGCTTGGGCAAGGCATGCCTGTAAAACCCATTGTGCCATCCACGCTTCTTGCATTTTTGGAGCCTTCTCCCAGAGAGTTGCACTTTTTTCTCTGACTCTGTAACATTCAGACAGGGGCTCAGAGCTTTCTGTGGGGTGCCCTGGAAGCGAGAGCTGAATAGGCTTTGGAGGCATCAGTGTGTGTACATCTGCTTGGAGGCTGTGAAAATACGCTCTGAAGGACTGTCTCCTGCATCTGGAAGCCAAATGAGTGGCTAGGGCAGAGTGTCCGTAGCTGGTGGAGGGCATGCTCACACATTTCCTGTTCTTTACTGAGCCCAGGAACAAAGCAACCACCGTGGTCTCCTCATTTTGCTTCCAAGCAGCTGACACCAGCAGTGATGGCATCAGCTTGGCAGAGGCTGCTCACACAGCCAATGCCATGTTGTGTTGTAAGGAGCATGGGTAAGGAGGATGCTCACGGACGTCACCTATGATGGACACATGTCTGCAAGGCTGGGGTCTACTTGTTGTGCCCCACACCCAGGATCATTCAAGAAAGGACCAGACATGGAGAATGGAAAAAGGACTTTCCTAATACCTGTCCTGCTCCCAAGAGTCATACCCACCCCTATGCTCTCCCACTCCTATTACCTTGTGTCACTGGGACTGCCTGATACCTCTTCTTCTCTGAGCATCATAATTGCTCTCCTTATAGGAGCAGTAACCTCCTTACAGCCTTTTGCTTCCTCTTCATGGCACAGTGCACACCTATGTGCTCTCATGAAGACAAAAGTAGATGCACTTCTACACATGGCCTAGTAGAACACCTTTGTATTCTTGTAGCCCTTGTCCTATCTTATTAAAGTAAATAAAATAATTAAAACAAACAATCCTCTCTGTATCATCTGCTGGAGAGAAAAAAGCTGCAGCTGAGTTTCTGTTGGGGGATTATTGAAATAAGGGAGCCTGAGAATTAATTTATTTCCTTAAAGTCAAGACCATGGTAGTTGTTAACTCAATATAAGAGTTTAAGGCATTAAATATGTCTCTCTAAGCACTTTGCAGCTCTTCATTTCCTTACCACAGGGAATCACTTTTCAGTATCAAGTCTGAATAGCCTGTCTTCTCTGGAAAAGCACTCATATGCATCTTCCCGATTTTAATAAAGTTTGGGTTAGAGAAGGGAAGTGAGCAGCTTATAAAACAATGCATGAAAATACAAAAGTTGCCACTTGAGCCTTGGGACTGACGTCACATCATAAATCCATTGACACAGCTCTGCTCACCAATTGAAATGTGGCAGGCTGGGATTTTTGGTAAAGGATTTTTTCAGTACATTAATTATTGGTTTAGGTGCATTCCACACTGTGACTATCCTTCAGTGATCTGTTCGCTTGTGTTAAAAAAATACTTTGTTGCTTTTAAATTCTCAAGAAGGAATCAGGAGAAGGGGAGTGGTGACTCTATTTGTCTGCTTAATTAAAGGTTAGAGAATTGCATCTTTATAATCTAGGCTCTTCTTCAAAGAGTAGGCTTTTTTGTGGATGTGTGAAATCTGTAGTATATAGCATTCTGCCTGCAGATGTCCCTAACCAGCACTGTTCAATTCAGTGCCCAGATTATCCAGATTGCCAGGCTGAATATCAATATCGGTGCAATGAAGTCTTAAGTGTTTGGGATCCATAGAGATTGAAGAACAAAATAAAAGACAACATCAGTGTCAGCAGGAGGCAGGAGTGTGATGTGGGGATCACTGGCTGTGCAGGTCAGCACTGCAGAAGTGTTCTGAGTTGGTGGTGGTGCTGGTGGTGGCTGAAGTGTTGCAGAAGTAGTGGTGGGTACTTTGGTTATCTTCGAGGTTCTCCCACAGAATTGGGGTACATTGGTATGGATTAGGGAGGAGTATAGAAGACACCAGAGAGGTTGTGAAGACAACATACTGTTTTATTATTCCCACTACTGATCTTGGCTTTTGAGAACCAGGCTGTCAACTTTACAAGCAATAAATACCCATAATCACCTTGCAAAAGAAAAAATAGCCAAAGAACTAGTATAAAACTAAAGGTGTAGGGCTGTAAATCCTTTCATTGCATACTGTTTGGCTTCTTATTTCTGGGTGAGCACAGTAACACAAAAGTCCTAGTGTCATAACAAGTTACAGCCAGCTCTTAAACGTTAACGAAGCAATTTCACCCATAAGCAGCTTGAGCTTTTCTGATCACAGTGGTTCATTTGTTTTTTCCTTAATGTCCTTTTTCCAAGTCTCATTGTTTGTGTTCATAAGACATGAAGGTGTTCTTGGGAAAAGTTTACTGCTGTTTGCTTTGGCATTGCTAGCTCTGGCAGTGTAGTACCAGCTACCTGAGAGAGACTTTCTCTGTATTATAGAAAGACAATGAGCGCTTACAGTGAAAGTTGCTAAATTACACAGTGAGATATAATCTCTCAAAACATGGAAAAATCAGACAGACTTAGTACTGCTGTTTGCTTTCTGATGTATATTTTATTTAACGGAGCTCTTGTAAATAACAGGAGCATCTGTGTCATGCTGCAACCTATCTAGCCTAATGTATTCAAATGATTCTTGATATTTCTTCTGGAACAGTAATCTCTTGTGAAATACACTGTTATTTTTGCTTTGAGAACAATTAAATTAAATGCCATGGGTTTTGTTTTGTTTTTTTTTATTTGTTTCCTTTGTTTTTATTTGCAGGATTTACGAATTAGATAAACTTTTAAATGCTGCTGAATTTTAGACAATTGCTCCCTAGGAATTTGCCAGAGAACTTAATTCTTTGGGGGCTGAGTGGAGGTGATGAAGGGTAACGGCTGAGTTTTCTAAAAGAGCATTTACCATAAAGGACAACTGCAGCTACCTATGTTCTTGAGCTGATACGTATCATTTAAACAAAAAAGTGACCTGCAGAAAATGTCCAGGATTTTGCAGCACTGATTGTATCAAGGATGGAAAAACCATGTAAGGTTTGCATCCTTTTCTATTTATTACAGAGAATGGTAAGGGTACAAAATAAAAAAAAGGTAACTAATATCTCTAGGAAGCAGGAACATGTTATGAACATGGGATACAATAGGGTGTATAATAGTTCAGCCAGGAAGTCCCAACAGGGAACATGCTGAGAGAAGAATGAGCTGAAACTTTATGCTGCTCCTTCTTGGGGTCTATGTGTTGCTACCACATACTGACTTCTGTCCTACTACTGTCTTTGCTGGCCCATAAACAGCAGCACTGAGCACATAACATGCTGTAGGCTACATCTGATATTGTTTTCTTTGTCATATGGGACAGGAATGGCAGTGGCATCATCCTCACCAGAAGGTCCCATGGAGGTTTTAATGAGCCAGGGATTGTTTTCCCCTGCTCAGATGAACAATTTTTTTCCCTTCTGTGTGTGGGGTGAAGGAGGGATTTGTATATTTCCCAGCAGATAACAGGAGAGTAAGGTAAAGCTCAATGATCTGAGAGGGCTTTAGAAAAGAGTGAAAATGAGAAGGGAGAGACTGAATCCACAGTGATGCAAGGGAATTTGAGGCTTATGTGGAGAAATGAGGCTGGGAAAAAAAAGTCAGAATTTTACTGCTCCTGAAGACCTTGAGAACCAAGCATGATGGCAGGGAGTCTGTAACCCTTTGTAGGGATTCACTGCCTCAGCCTGAATCTGTCTGCAGACAACTGGACAAATGTCCTGACAACGGGTACAAATGTCAGGAATGTAATACGGAATTCTATCAGTAAAAGGTTGGAGTGCTTCGGCAGATTTTGGAGGAAGACATTTAATTGTGTCCATATTACCTAGTCAGAGAGACGGGACACAGTCAAACACTGAGAGAGAGGGATTCCTTTATAGCTGGAGCACTGACTGCAATGAAATAGGAATTGAGTACTACACTTAATGTTGTGGTAGACCCTCTGTGAGACAATGGGATCCATTGTGCAAAGTGCTTTGAGGTTGTGCACAGGATTTTATGGTCATTATTAAGTCTAATAACACATGCTGCCTTTGTTGAGCATGAAAAATACCTGTTGTATTTTTCAGTGCAGGCACTGCTGAGGTTCTTTGTTCTGCATTTCTTGGGACAGATCCTCAGACAATGTACATTTATGGACCTCAGTGTCAGAAAGGAGTTTTTCCTAGCAGATAATCTTCCTGCTTTATACTCTGCAGCAGCCATAAGGAAGGAAACTCAGCATCATGGCACATTCTGCACATTTGCTGGAGCTGAACAGGAAGCCATTTCAATGGGGTTTTTGTGGCTTTCACAACCTATGGATCTGGACCCTCTCTAATGAAACCACCATATTAAATACAGCAACAAGATCTAGATTTTCATCAGCAGGGAAGAGGAATTATAATCAAGACGTGCAGTTGGTGTAAAGGCTTTTGGGCTATGCCAGAACATCCTGGGATCTGCCAGAACATCCTGGAATTGGCCAGAGCACCCTGGGCGGGGCCTGAACATAGAGGGGAGTGGCCAACAGAGGGTAACACATAGCGGCCAATCGGAGAGTGGTGATGTTCAAATCCAGCCAATCCTGTTAGTAGTGTGAGAACAAAAGGTGTAGTCTATATAAACCGTGGAACCAACAGTAAAAAGGTCTCCAACAGTAAAGAAGTTTTTGGCATGAAACTACTGGAGTCCATGTCTTCAATCTCCACAACGTGCATTCCCCTCAGCAGGGTCCTTTGAGGATGATCTCCGAGAATTAATGGAGGAAGGTGAAAAAGGACTTAGCAGTGCAAAGGAATATGTTCGGTGCTCTCTGCCTGTGAAAAAGAAAGGCAATCCCTGGCAGAAAGGCTCCATCTTTCCTTGCTTTTTTTTTTCGGTCACCAGTAGCAATACCTATGCCTTCACTAATGGCACTTCAGAGAGTCAAGGGGCTCTGGAGGGTGCCCAGGCACTGCCATGGAAAGGGCGGGGGCTCAGCCACACCACTTGTCTGCTGGGCACATTCCCATCCCTGAAGGGAACAGGCTGTCTCCTGATAAAGGCTGGGCTGGTGAGACCACACCATGTCCATGAGCATCACTGGCGGGGCTGTGGGTGTGCAGCATGTTCAGGCAGATGGTGGGTGGGAATGGCTGCAAAAAGGAGGGAAGCCACTAATGAGAGGAAGGACAGCAGGTGGGGAGCTGGACAGCATCCTCTGCCATGGCATGCCTGATAAGGCGGGTGTTTACTTCCTTGGGAAGGAACAGCTTTCCAAATAAAAGATTAAATGCTAAGTGATCTCATGGCAACAGACCTGAGATATTGCTAATTTAGCCACCCAGTGTAAAACCAAGCAGGGAGGAAAAAGGGATCATATTTCAGTCCCAGACACCCTGGCTGACATCAGTGTGTGATTCTTGCACCTCCACAGAGCTCAGTGCACTCACTGTGTTATCAGCTTTGCATCTCCAAGAGGCTTAAGCTGGTCCATATTGCTGAAGACTCTGAGAAAGAGCTTGCAGGCCAGAAAACATGGTGGGTATTTTTCCCACCTATGTCAGTTGGTTTCAATAAGGACATTGTCTCTCCTGGCAAATCTTGCTTCAATGTGTAGACACAGAGGAGGAAAGGCTGAAGGAGAAGGAGAATCTGTTCCTTATTGTCTGTTAGCTGTGTATGGGACCTTCAAGAATCTCCAAGGCATGAGAGGTATCTTGTGTTGCAGATGTTGACCAGCTAACTTCTGTCAGGAGACTGGGAGAGATGTTTGTGCTTCCCTTTGATCTGACACAAAGCAGACTAAGTCCTACAGTGTTTAATTGTGTTAATAGTCTTTTACACATGTGGCTAGATCCAGCATGGCTGTCACCAGCAGCATCAATGAAAGGTCTCTCTATATTCACAATCATGAGGCTCTTCCTTCCAAGGATTGTGTAAATCCTAGCTGTGAACACTGCTGACCACCAGGTCCAAACTGTTATATGTCTTCCTTTGGAGTGTGTGGCAGCTTTCGAAACAACAGCAGCTTCAGGACCAGCAGTCCTAAAAGACCTTTCATGGAGAAGATTCTGTGAAGTCTCTCCACGGTTATTCCAACTTCCATCTGAAGATACACCAATATGGATTTTGGAAAAGAGGATCCCAAAAATGTCAGCATCAACAATAGGCAAATCTCAGCACAGCTAAGAGAACCAGATGCAGACTCATCTGCCTTTTACAATTATGACATGTAAAGGTTTCTGCAGTTGCAGGAATGGCTGATGATCTTCACATCATTCCCTGTTTCTGCTGGTGACATGGTGCACTATGTCCTTTGGCCTTTAATTTGAGGTCTCGCCATTTGTTAGAGGACACTGGGAAATGTCTGTCCACAGGGCATGGTCAGAGGATGTTGTTAGACCAAAATTCCTCCCTTGATTGTCTGTGTTTGGGAAGGAATGGCTGTGCTGACTGAAGCAACCCTGCCTCGTCTCGAGTTCCTTGTTCCTGAATTGTCAAAACCGCCAGTGCCTGGGAAGCCTGGATGACTTTTGCCTGTAGTCCTCTGCTTCTTGCTTCAGGCTGTGCTTGGTTTGGAAGACAGCCCTGGAAAACACAGGACTTCTGGTTCAGTGAAGGAGATGGATCTTCTTTTTCCCACCTGAAGTCTGCCCATTCCTGAACCCAGTACTCCAGTCCTTCACTTGAATTTTGATGGGCAAGATCTCATCAACTGGGGAATTCCCTGGGGATTTTTTTTTCACCAAGCATGAGCAGAGAGAGATCCAGTGCTCTCCATGAGCAGTGTGATTAGTGCTGGTTGTAAACCACAAGGGTTAAGTGGCACGTTAGATCATGGGCAGTGATAAGCTGCCACACGTGTGTGGTCTCCCCAGTTTACACACAAGTGTTTTTTAAACAAAACAAAACAAACAAACAAACAAACAAAAATAAAAAAAAAAACCAAAAAAACCCAAACCAACAAAACCCAACCCAACACTAAAAATTTCTGGTAAATCTTGAAATCCAGGTAAAGGCTTGACCTGCCCCTCATGTGAAATCACAGTGGTGGTTGGTAGACAGTCCTTTTCACATCCCTGTGATTTTGTATTTCCTGAATGTAAAATAGCCTGGGGCTACCTGTGGGTTTTCTTAAACTTAAACATCCCACAAGTGTGAGCAAGTACATTCTGACAAAAGCCTAAATCAACAACACAGCTCAAGGCAGCTAGAGGGAAAGCCTCTTAGGGGAGAGTGACATCTACAGCTTTGTTCATATGATATAATCCTCTCCTAGGTTAAGACTGACCTGAGGCAAAAAACTCTAGTCCAGAACTGGACTTTGCAGAATTTATAACGGATGTTAACATGGCTTGGATCACAGACTTGCTTTTGAGCTCCAACTAGAAGAGCAGCCACATTTTCTGTTAGGTGTTGCACACAAACATTGGAAGAGTGAGGCCTGTTCCAAAGACCTTGCAATGAGAGTAGACACACAGGAGAAGGGAAGTCATCATACCCCAAGTATTTGCAGAGGGAGCTAAGAAAGGCAAAGTGACTTGTCTGAGGTCATGCAGGGATTTTTTGGCACATTGCTAAACTGAACATAAGCCCTCTTATGTCCCAGTCTAACACTTTAAGCACAAAAACATCATTTTTCCAGAAGAAGCAGCTGTCAGATTAAAAAGTGGGGTTTTTTTTGTTTTGTTTTTATTCTTTTTTTCCCCTTTTCTTCCCACATTTGATGTACAGGAAAGAACAAATTAGCTCATTTAAAACCAACTGGAATTTTCACCCCAACTTGAGCATATTTTTCCAGATTCAGAGCCATTCGTTTAATATTTTTATTTCTTAATCTTATTTTCTATGAACATGAGACTCTCTTCCTCCCAGAACTGCCTGTGCCTATGAGGGTCGAACCACCACTTGAAAGGCTATTCCTGAAGTATCTGGGGCATGTCCAGAGCTGCAGAACACTGAAAAACATGAAGACAACCTTGGCCTCTCACTCTTCGTTGGCATATCAAGGCAATCTGCAGAAAATATGTTCCAGAAAAGATGTTTAGATTGCAAATGGGTGATAGAGAGACCTTTGAATAACCTCAGGACTTCAGTGGCTTCAAGCAA
The DNA here is from genome assembly GCA_009867235.2 of Psittacus erithacus. NCBI lineage: Eukaryota > Metazoa > Chordata > Aves > Psittaciformes > Psittacidae > Psittacus > Psittacus erithacus. Next base: position 21,314 of record WYDI02026547.1, on the reverse strand, counting down.
ATGGAAGCTGGCTCCAAACCCATTTCTGGTGTAGGGTTTGGTTTGGCAAAAACAAAGTCTGATTGATGAGGTTTGGCCAAACTGAGCCTCCAGTTTTGTAGCCAATCTCTGCTTCAAGAGATTCTTGGTTCTTGGTTCTTGGGTGTGCTTGCACACATTTGAATTTCCTCACCGTTTGTAGCCTCCAGGAAAAACAGAAATAGCCAGCAGGTCCTTCTGTTTGCATGCAGAGTCAAAATACAAAGTCAAGAGCAGTCCAGTCTTTTCTATTTGTGCGCAGCCATGGTATCAGATCAGTGAATGCTGTATGAAGCAAAGCACTTGATTTTACTTCTTAGCACAGAAACAGTAATTTTTATACTTTCACTGTCCTTTATCCTGGACTTTCTAAGATACTCTTTCCTTCTGGGAGGCGTGTAAGTGCTGGGCAGGATGGTGCTCATAGGGAAAAGCAGCCACTGCGTTGTGACTTCCTTGGAGAAGTATGCCCTGGACCTGTTAATGAAGGGCACACATCAGATCCCAGATCAATACATACAGGCTTCAGCAGTTTCAGTTTCTGGCCTATTTGCTCTGTGTCTTTATGCTGAGATTGGTAAACAAGGCATCAGTTGTGTTGACAAGCTGTTGTCAGTGAAGAAAACACATGGCCTTTTCCGGCCAACATGAAAGATATGTTGGTTGTAATTCACGTGAGACACTGTGCTGGATATGATCTTCACCCCTCAGACAACTTGTACTAAAACACTGAAAGAGCTGGAGTTGTAGAATTTTCTCTGAAAAGCACCAGATCTGATGTGAGGAGTGTTCCTCCTGGAGTCAGCATTGCTGAGGGGGCTGTGAGGAGACTTTTCAAAGGTCTGCATTGTAGCCAAGCAGGCGAGAGTAGAAGGATCAGTGTGTCTTAGTTTTGTGGAAGCTTCCATGGGATCTTTGTTACACTGCTGGTGGGGCACAGAAGTATCCTTATGCCTCTAGAGTCTGAGCAATCTCCAGCAGTTCCAAGTTTAGGACCCTTAACAAATGCTGATGATCTCAACTTACCCTGTTTTTTTTTTATCTTGAGATCCTCTTTTCAGGGCTGTCAGTCCCATTAGAAACCTTCAGATTTCCTCTGTACTTAAAACATGTGTTTTTGCAGAATACCACCTTGTTACTGAAATTAGAGTTTGTTTTTTGCCTTTCTGTTGAAACTGCAAAGAAATGGACTCATGAATATCTGTGGAGCAAAAAGTTTCAGAGCTGAGAATTACTCTTTACTTTCAAGCATCATCAAATGCTTAACATTCCTATGAGAATGAACTTCCCCAACAGTGTCTTTCCTGGCAGTTCCTGACCCTATTCAAGGTCTTCCTTTGCTTATTTATCTCTTGTTAGTCTCCTGTGGTTTCTTTTCTGGACTTGGCTTTCCTCACAGCTAACCCAGATTCTCCACAACAAAATAACCCTGTTTACCACTTCTTCGTTCTCACACGGCTCTCGGTGAAGTTTCTTCTTCCTACCAAGTGCACCTTTCCTATAACCTGATGCCTCTTTCACTCTTACTAATGCTCCAAATCCTTCTGCAAGTGACTGAAAAATCAGGCTTTTCTGGTTGTAAATACCTCCTTAGTATGTTCATTATTGTCATTAAATTTAAATGCTCCTCATTGTTCCTAGACTGAGGGATGCTTCTTGGCCAAAGTTAATAAACACCAACAAACAAGGATTTACAGCACAAGGGTAACAGTTTGGTAGTAAATACACAAACACAACTGGAATTTATAAGCATGGATTGCCTTCCTGGTGGAGCGGTGCAAAGCATGAGGACTGTCCCATGTGCAGGAGGCTGTACGCTGAGCCAACCCGTGGTCCAGCCATAAGAGCCATTCTTCAGGCAGTTGGAGAATTTGATTTTGAACTCCCCCTGTCCTATGCTGGGTAAATGGATCTTCTGCTCCAGCCATCTCCCTCTCAGCATATTCACTTCAGCCCTGTCCTCCCAGCTCCTGCCTTACCTCTGCAACCCTTCCCTTGTCTGTTAATCATTGCCAACCTCACTCCCTGCCTCTCTCTGGAGGATCACTGCTCACTGTGAAGTGGGAACCTATTTTGCCCCTATTCATGGCTATTCTTCACCTGCTTAAACAGAGTGTCTAAGAGCAGGGCCTGTTTCCACCTTTGGTTTTGAACACTACCTGGAAAAGTAAGTTTGGGGTTTGTTTTTTTTTTTCATTGTTTTGCACATAAGCCTTATAATAAACATGCAAGTGAGGACTAAAAAACACATAAAAATCACATTAAAAAGAAAAAAAAAATAAATCAGTGAATTCCCAAATTCCAATGAGATAAGCAGACACTGCTTTAAACAAGCACAATACCCTGTGTTAGCTGCAGTTCTGAAAGTAACAGCCCAGGTCCAAGCACAGACTTCACAGGCGTCTGTTTCTTTTGTCAGAATCTGCTCTTTCCCTGTGCCTAAGTTTTAGAGCTTTCAGAGACGGTTGTTTGAGATTTTCCTCTTGCCAGCCCATCTGCTGCCAGAAAGTCAGTGGGAGACAGAAAGACCCATAAAAGGTAATAGCTAAATAAGTAACATGCACAAATTCCTCACACTCACCTCCATATTGGCAAGGGAAGATACATCTGACATGGATTAGCTGAGCATGAGTTTAGAGAAATGCTGGATGCAAAGGCCTCTAGCCTTGTTTTAACCTTAAAAGCTTTGGAAGTAATTAACAAAAACCCAAAACTAATTCAGCTGATGTATCCCTTTGTGTTTTCCCAGCTGTTGCTGTTGATTTTTCTGCTCCCAGGAGAAAATTTCTAAATTATAACTACTAATACCATGAAGATTTTGTGCCTTCTGCTGTCTTGTAATAGCCTCACTGGGTTTCTCTCTACTACATTATGCCTCTCACTGCAGTGTGCAGGAAACAGAAGAAAAAAACCTGCTATCTTTATTTCTCCAGTGTCTGCCTTTGGGCCAGGCAAAACTGAAGTTGCACAGACCTGCAGAGCAAAAGAAAGGGATAGGGAGGAAATCACACCCCTGCTCTCTTCTTTTCCTCCTTGTAGCAGGAGGAGAAAAAATTTCCTTCTCTGTGGAAGATTTTTCAGATGTTTCTTTCTTGGGAGTGAATTGAGGCTTAGAAAAAGCTTAGCTCACTTCCCCAGATCAGCCTCAATTCTCTAGTGCACCTTTGTCCACTTGAGCCTGGGGTAGCTCAGCTCTTCCTTCTTCTCTTGTGTGCATAGTTCAGGCCCTGTCCTCTCTAGGTGGAATGGGAAAATTTAAGTTATTAAATCCATCCACTTCAAGGTCCAGCAAATTCCTCTGTCTTCTCCAATTCCTGTACATCTTCCAGACCCAAGTGCTGCTTTAACCCTTCCTACCCTTCCTCGAGGCTGGGCCGCACCTGCTAGAAGCAGAGACGTTAGCCCCATAAAATCCCTCTTTATATGCAGACACCTCTACTTGAATGGTTATCTTTATTGCAGGCAGTGGATGAAGAATAGCGTTGTTCTCTCTGCTTTGCTGAACAAAGGTGTCTTTCTGCCATCTTGCCAAGCCTAGAGAAAAAATAACCCTAAATTCTCTAACTCAAGGGGACAAACTATGTTTAGCTGGAAATTTCGGATTCCCTGGGGCAAAGGATCTCTTCTTTCCCATTTCGTCCAGCTTTAGAATGGGAATAACACACCTCATCCATCTAGAATGGAAAAGTATGATTCCACAGCAGAGACGAGAAATTTCTGCCTGTGTAAATAATGTAGATTCAGAACTATTCCTAGTTACCCTAAGGAACCTTTTTGAGGTTATATGACTCGGCAGATCCTGAACTAGTTGAACTCATAAAGATTCTTTTCCTGGAAAAGGGGCTGTCCATGCTGTAGGCGTATGTGGTGTCTGAAATAGCTGATGATTCAGGTATCCTAGTGAGGACACTACATCTGTGACATTCACAGGTAGTTGGAATTGTCCAGTCTCTCGCATTGAGAGACCTACCAGTGTCTCAGCTGACCTACACAGAAGAAAAGCATACAGCTTTTACAGTCTAAAGCTCTAGATGTTACATTTTGTTTGCTTTGTAAAATTATAAGGGAGCTACAGCCCCATACTGCAGCATATATAACATGTATGATGGAGTGGAAAAAAAAGTATTTTCTACAGTTAGTATTGTACAGATAGGTTTATCCCTTCCCTTGAATCATCCAACCACTCTTAAAGCAGAGCAATCGAGAGAGATGGGCTGTCAGAATTCCCTGGTGTAGCAATTTCTATGTCTGTCCTAGAGTGAGGAAACCTGAAGCATCAAAGTGTCCGTCTTAATAAATTCCAGGAGAGTTTAGAGCAGAGACTGAACTCTGTAAAGCAATGACATGATTAGCAAGCTTCCAAGAATTATCTCATAATAATTCCCACACACATGCAGACTGATCTCTGATTATATGACTAAATAACATAAATTAAAACCATCTTTTCCCAATATGCCTGGTAATATTGTTTCTTTCAATCTGTGAAGGGTAATCACACATGAGTCCAGCCAAACTGCAGCTCAAAAGAATTGCTCTTGGCCTTGTTTGCTCTTTCTATGTGTTGCTAAACGGATCAGTGTCACTGTGGTTACTTAACATTTCCCTCTTTTATTCTATTAAAACTGCAATAAGTTTGAGCTGATGTCTACTAACAGGGACTGGAAACAGCAACAAAACGAAAGCTGCCTCATCACTGATGAACACTTGATTTAAGCAAACAGTGTTACTTTGTGGTGTAGCATTGCTGAAGGTTAGGACTGGCACCACTTGTTCTTGCTGCTTCTTTCACTCAAATCTGGATTTCAGTGCCTAGCAGAAAGAATACCTCCTTGACGATTCTTGTGGGACATGTTAGTCCACTGGAGGGGAGAATTTCTGGGAAAAGTGGCATTCTTGCTAGCAGTTCCAAGAAAGATATGAGTGATTGAACCAGCCTTTCTGTGTAAATATGAACTGTCTGTGATACCTGGTTTTTGTGGAGAAACAAACTGACATGAGCCTATTAGCTGTCTTCTTTTTGTTTGTGTAGGTAGTGGGACTAGCCCCACAGCTCCGCAGCTACAATATCACTATCATTAATGAGATAAGCATGGAGAGATTTGTAGGGAGAGATGACATCCTTGATTAGAGCAACTGATAAGAAGCAAAGGCATTTCTTGGGCCTGAAACTGAAGAAGCAACATTCCAGATAATAAAGATGAGGGAAACTTGCTTTGCTGCTTGAACTGTATTGTGTTAATCAGCTTGATATCTGTTGAGAAGAAGATATTTACTACCTATGAAAATGAAAGATATGTTAACAAAAGTAGTAAGTTTAATAACTTGTGTGTCACAGAGAAAGATGTCAAGTGCTTCAGCTATAGTGTAGGGAAAACTGTGATATAAACCCAGATTCTCTATTGTGATGTGATTTTTAGGATGAAGTAGGGTTAGAAATTAGACATCCAAAGGTTATCTTTTGAAGATGTTTTGTGAAATGCCTTTGAAGATCAAGACTCAGAAGTCAAACAGAGAGTGGTTATATTGTGAGAAACGTTCTCCCACTGGCTGTTTCTGTCTTTTGCACAGTATCTGCGTGAAAATGTTGTGGTGCACAGTGGCAAATGGGTTTCACCCACATACTTTCCATGAGGGCATTTGGTGCTTTGTACAGAATAGATCATGTTCTGGAATGAGTGCATGTAGAATGCAATGCTTTGGTGGTTTCTTTTGGATGGGAATGGGGCTCTTATTCTATGGGGTATGTACATGTGTCAGCAAGTTTTAAATTCATTGCTTTGGCATAGCCCCCTTCTGCTTGTTATATGTTTGCCATGAGAAATTTTGCTTCAAATACAGTATTTGGTGAGGCAAAGGCAATTTGGACAGTTCAAAGGGAAACTTTGAGGACAATTTCTCTCAAATGATCATTGCTAGCAAAAGCTGTAGTTTCAAGATATTCTGGAAAGGTTCCAATCTAGCATGAAATGCGATAGCTAAGTGTGCTGTTAATAGGGGTTTTGTTTTTATATTTTAGTGTATTTTACATAGGTACTTTAGGAGGCTCATTTACGTCTGTGATCTCTGTCTCTGGAGGAGTAGCCTTGTTTGCTGAATGTTTTGGGACTGCTACTGGGTTATCAGGAATATTGTCTTCACTGCCAATCTGATAGTGTCTGGAGGCTTGGCTGCATTTTACGCATTTCAGGGAGTGTTTTGGATTGCTGCTATGTTTCTGGAGGCAGGTGCGCTGGTCTTTATCTTTTTCTATATATAAGTTTAATTGTAGGCTTCCATTTCAGGGTAGGCTTGGTGCCTGAGAAGTATCCAGAGACAAGTAGATGGTTTTTGACCTATGAATGGGTGTTGGGAACATCAGAAATGCAGGCCAGACATAAGGGTATTATTGAATATTTGCAAACCACAGTTCTCCTGAGAGCACAGGTCAAGGCCTATGATATCAGCTTTGCTCCACACGTAACAAGAAAGACTCCTCTCAGAAAGCTTTCAGCCATCAGTTTCTCTGTCTACAAGGCTGCACTTGTGCAAAAGAAAAAAAAAAAAAAGAAAAGAAAACCAACCACAAAAAACCTTTAAATTAATTCATTAAAAAGTCATGAACAAAAACTCAGTAGTAAATCAGTCTTGGTAAGAAAGCTGCCTTGTGTTGAATGCACCTGTCATGGTCTACAGACCTGCCATACACAGTCAGCCAAATCACTCCCTCTGGTAAGCAATAGTCCCAAGGCATATCATAAATATCACTCAGGTAAAGGCTACGTGAAAAATGCAGCTGTGGACAGCTCCAGGGAGGCTGGATCAATAGCACAGCTGGTCAAAAAGAGTGGAGAAAAGGGAAATGCTGGCAAATATCTGCCTTCAATTTAGTTTCTGTCTGATGTTGTGAATTTATGCTTGTCAAAACAGTCTGATTGCCTCTGGGCAATAGCTCCCAGTGTTGTATTTTCATGAAATATGTAGTTAGGAAGCCATTGGAATGGCAGTACTAAATGCCCAGCACTTTACCTGCAAGGAAAGAAAGCAAATACATTGATATGAAACTTGCATGGAACTGACAGACAAGGCAGAAACTGCAAATCACTCTTCTGAACCTTCTCTTCTGCTCTGTAGACAGTGAAATGATCCATTGTGCTAAATGATGGATTTGTCTTCTTTTGTGCTCTTAAAGAAAATATGTAGAAGTGTAACAGGTTCTGTCAGAACCACGAGTCTGGATCTAAATCTTCCTTAAATGAATTCAAATCAATTCCAGAAGTTTACACTCAGAAGACAACCGATGTGAAATGACAGCATCATACCTGGCAACTGAAGGTGAGACACTTGAGCAGATTTATCAGCTTCATGGTGGCTTTCGTTTGTTCTCTCCTGGTGGCTGTACTCACAGAGAGCTTACATCTGGAACATGGCTACTGGTACTGGTCAAAGGCAACAAAGATCTCTCATTTTGATTTCTTTTGTTTTATTCTCCCACAAATGCTTCTAGGGCTTAGACCTGGCACTGGTATCTAGAGGACATTTGTACCAGATAAAATTATTCCCAACTGATTTTTTTTTCCTCTACTGAAAGTGAGGTTGGATTGTTCTCTTTTTTATTGGTGACTGTGGTGCTAAGAGTAAAAGATATTTCTGTTAAAAACAATAAAATTTAAACAACCATATAGGTGAGCTTGGCTGGGGCTGAGAGCTGTGAGTATTTCTTTGTGAATGAGATTAAAAGGGATGCTCTGGATGAATATCCTGTGCTGAAAAATCCTTTCCTGTTTTAGTAAGAACACTGAAAGAGTAATAAGGAAACAATTTAAGGCACTATTGTATTTGTATTGGCTTTTCACAAAATGGGTTTTTTCTTATATATCTTACCTCCTTTAGAGGTTTAATCTAGGACACTTTTTGTGGTACATTTACTTGCTGATTTACAGGTCAGGTTTTGTTTTCTGGCTATTCTGTTTTCTTCTTCAGATTATAAACATAGGAGAATTTCCTGTATCAAAACAATGCATTCCATAAAGAATAAAGCTCTGACAGCTTCAAACATTCAAAAAACATGCATCACCCCAAAATACTGATTTTGACTGAAATTCAGAACATCTTAATATTAAAGATAATAATGATGAAGATTTTTTTTAGCTTTGTAAATAATCTGAGTATTGAATCAAGTTGCCCTGAGGCCACACATTTGCTATAGTTTCTCTGTGGCAATGAAAACTAAAATTTAGGGTGTTCTTTTTATTGTGTTTCTCTCTTAATTGATTGTTCCCAGGAAATTTCTTTCTTTTCTTTTTTTTCTTTTTTTTTTTTTTTTTTTAACAAGGACTTAATATTGCAAATAAGTCATGAAGGAATGACAACAATTTGTAACACTGACTTTGCATCCTTCAAAAAAGAGTATCCTTCACTCTTATCAAGGGTGAGTGGTATTTTTGAGAGCTCTGGTTTGGCATTTTGCCTTTGTGTCTTCTGAAATCCAGCATGTGAAACCTCTTTCTGAGCAAGGTAACACCATATATACCCTGACTTTAACAACGAAAGTGTCGTGGTTATTTTTTTTGGCTTTGTTGGTTTTGTTTGGGGTTGGTTTTTTTGTTTGTGGGTTTTGTTTTTTTTTTTTTGAGGGGGAGGGGTTCCTTAAAGAAATGTGGAAATTCTTTTCTTTGCATATAGGACCTAATTCAGCTGGCAGAATTTATCTGAAAGACCCTCTTTGCTTGAGAAGGGTCAACTTCAATATTCATCATAATTGAAGGGACATTATCATCCATAAAAACCTACAGAAGTACCTTGAGCTACCTTGCAGGAAAAAAGAAATTACAGCAAAGTCACATGGCCCTAGAGGTGGTTATTTCCCCTGTTCTTCTTCAGATGGCAGAGATTATTCTTCCCTTGGACCCTGAATTTCTCCTGCTTATTCTCTGCCTTTTCCTGCTGGACTTACACTTTTCTGCATCTCCTCCCTCCAGCCCATGCTATTCATGACTTTTTCAGCTGTAGGTAAGAAGTGACATATTCAACTGCAAGGTTGGATTCCTCTCCTTCTTACTTAGCTCAAATCATGCAATACAACTGTGAAAAACCTTTATCCACAGGCTGTGGTAACTTACTTATGAGAGTAAAGCCTTCACTGTGGTGAAGTCACCATAGGGTAATTTTGATCAATAACTCTTTTACCACTTCTCATCTTAAGGGTGATAAGTCAAAATAGAGACTTGAATCCACGGAGCTTTCTCCTTGTCAGAAAGACATAGGAAACTGAAGGAAGCTTGGTCTATACTTTCACACACTGGGATGCTGGAAGCTGTTTCCTGGATGTGATGTACAGACAGACCACAGGAAATGAACAAATGTGGCATCTTGTGGTTACAGACTTGAGAAGACAAAGAAAAAGAACTGCCTCTAACCTCAGCACTGGAGATGCCTACAAAGATGCAAAAACAATCATGAAAAATAAAGACTGGAGGGACTAGTTGTCTAATCCACCATGGTGCACTTGGTACATTGCAATGCCTCAGGAAGTCCATGTTAGAGATATGGTTGGGAGGACTTTTAGAAAGAAAAATTCCTCTAAGTGCAAGAGAAGGTATTCACATTCACTGTTTTATTTTTGTTCAGCGCAGAGGTGGGTGGGGATTTTGCAGACAGATCCACTTGTGTCCTGAAGTTCTCAGAAGGTGGAGAAAAACTCCTCCCCTGTGAGCAAGAAAATGAGACTGTGCATCTCCATGGGAAATAACCTCTAATGTGGTGGCTCCCATTGTTTTCCTCACACAAAATGAGGCTTCACCATGGGAAGACAGAGATGTGAAGGGAATTTTTTTGCCATCTAGTGTGGACAAAAAACTACTAGCTCTTGGCCAGGGCTATTGGATGAATGACTACTCCAGCTGCAGGAGATGAAAGAGCAGAAAGGAGGCAGCAGGGTTAAACCCGGCAGCTGGCTTAGGATAAGCAGTGACAGGTTGCATCTGCAAGGGGGTTGTAGCAGGAGTGGCTACTGCCCATAGAACACCGCACTGCTGCAGTTGCTAGCAGGTGGTGGAGAAGTCTCACACAGCTCTTTTAGGAGATATAATAAAGCGCCATGCCATTCCCAGAGGTAAAATTGAAGGAAAGGTCTTCAGAACTCCAGAAGTGAAGTCTCACCTTGCTAGTCCTAGGCACTATGAATCTGTTTCAGAGTGGGTATCTGTAAACTTTGAATAGTTCTAGGAAGAGTTTTTCTTTGTTTTGTCGGAAATTTTAGTTAATATATTGTCCACTGTTGTTTTCACAGGACTGTAGATCATATGCAGATCCTTCTGCTTCTTTATGGAATTACACCTGATCTTCTTGGGACAGAATGTTGTATGTAGTTCATTAATGTTGCATACAGATTATATTCTTTAGAGTGCTATAATTTCCTTGCTGATACACAGGCAAAAACTGAGACACCAAGATGTACCTCGATGAAATCATCACTGTCCTACATGATTGCTACAGGCAGCAGCCACTGATCAATCCACTTTCCAAACTTTTTGTGTCCAAAAAGACTGCTGAAATCTGCTTTTCTTTCTTAGGAAGAGAAATTTAAGCACAGTACTAAGGAAGCTTGATTTTTCCCAAGGTCTGCCAAGAAAAGGGTTTTATTAACAGCATTGTATGCTTTAATGCTCCGGATTTTCATTTTTTGTGAATCAATTTCTTTGAACTGGAGACAAAAAAGGTCTTTGTTGAAGAAGGAGCATCACTGATACTATGACTGCTAATGCATCCCTGAAGAATGTGTCAAAGAAAGGTTACTTTCCTGTCCCAAATTGCATACAGATCAGAAAGAGAGAAAATAAAGGGAAAGAAAAAAACCCCAACAACCCAACAAATGAACCAACGACCTCTCTTTTTAGAAAGCCAGAGAAAATAATAGTCAGAAAGTATTCTGGATTTTTTTTTTTTTTTTTTTTTTCTAATATGTCATTTTTTTATTTGTTGCTGAGGACATTACATGCACAGGTAACTCTGTTTGCTGCTCTTCCACACATTTCTCTATCTCCCTCTCATTTCATAGAAATACTATTTCTTCACCTTCTATTTGACTCTCCTCTTAAATGGATGTAAGCTAAAAGACTGTAGGGGAGATATCTGTGTTACAAAAATGACTATTATCATTAGTGTTCTTTTATTCACTTTCTTGATAGTCTCCTCAGAAAGACCAATTGCAGGAAGTCATTGTATTTGAAAAATGGCTCCTGCAGGTTAAATTAGGGGTGTATTATAAGGCAGCATTAGGGAGGCTTTCCAGATTTCTGTTGCATTAGAATAGTAAATGCTTTTAGGAGTTTGGCAACATGTAATAATGTTATTTGGCTAAGCATGGAAAATTCATAAATATTGCATTCAAAGCAAAACTGCCTTTTTGGCTACATTTGCCCTAAATGTATAGGGTGCTCAGTTGGTATACAAATTTACCTTATGTCTCTCCACTCTGTAGAAACTACTTGGGTGAACCCCAACCCCAGAATTAACTACTCAGCACCAGAGACCAGAGACTATTACCACCTCCAGGTGCATGAGATCATTCTGCCCTTTTACCTTCAAACCACTCTGTCTACTTGTTCTTTCCTGGCACTTGTTTGTTTCTAAACCAGCAACTGGGAGATTAGAAACAAATGATGTGCAAAAGGCAACCTTTGGAAATGAAGAACCTTTACAAAATTAATTCCTCCAGTTCTCTTCTGACAAGGCACCTACCCTCAAATGTGTTTACAGACTGTATTGTCACTCTGTAGCCTAGAAGATGACCGCAGCGGCAGGGAGCATTCCTTGGGGTCATGCACTTTGCAACAGCAAATGCTGTATGCCTGAAACAAACCCAAAATAAATCCTAAACCATCTCTTGCGCATTTATTCCTGCAAACTGAAGACTAGAAAGGAGAAGTAGCAGCTTGGGAGAGAGCACCCTGGCTGGGACTGCAGCATCCTGTAACAATAGGTGTGCTGTACTCTCTGAACTCAAAATCTGTAGAGGATGAGTTTTAAAGATCAGTGCTTCTAAAGCAGTGAAGGGAACACTATCAACTCTTGTATAATCTCTGGGGAATTAGATATCAGACAGCTAATCTTTGTGAGCAGGAGTTTCATGCATTGCTCAGCTCTTTTCAGTAAAGAAAATTACTTGATTCTGCTTATAGTATTTTATAAGCTGTGGTGACCCATTACTTCTTCAGCTCAGCTGATATCTTTGACAATCTCAGTTAGAGAAAGAACTGCAAAAAAATACCAGGCTAAGTCTGTTTAATCTTTTCACAAAGAAATTTGCTGCTCCATGATGTCTCTGTTCCTCCTCCCTGAGGCAGTCAGAAAGCACTTTGTAGTGGTCATAAATACAGTGCATTGCTTATAGGGGAAAAATTGCTCCTTCTCACTCTCTGCTGAGCACGATGGAAATAAGATAAATCAACCCATAATGCTTGTTTAATCTTTCCTCCCCACTATCCAGAGGGATGTGAAAATGAGTGAGAGAATGCTTTTTTAATGTTCAAGATTTATTGGTTCCAAAGTCAGGACACATACTGAAATTCTAAAGAAAAGTCTGCTCATGCAGTAAGTTTTGATAAAGCACACCTTAAAGGTACAGTGTTTTATTTTATGAGTAATCCCTTTTCAAGAAGTTCCAAAGAATTAAAAGGTGTATTTCATAATAATTGTTTGTTGAAAAAAGTGGAAAACCAGGGGCATTTGTTCTTTATGTTTTCTTTCCTGTAGCCATTGGGATGAAGCCGTCTTCAAGCTGATTATAAACATTTCTGTGTTCATGCTCTGAAAGGGACTGCATTCCTTCTCAACCAGCTTTTATGCGAAGGCAACTGAGTAGCAGGCATTTGGGAATGGTCTGAGATTTTTCAACCAGAAAAAGGAAGAGTTGAGTCAGAAAACACAGCTGGTTTGCTTGGGCCTTTGAAATATATTTGCACACCCGGGAGAACAGACACATTGGGTGAAATCTTCAGAGAATGTAACTCAGACTAGTACTGTTGGCTTGAATGGTGCTGGTCCCTGTACCGAATTGGAATTAGTTCTTTAGGATGCAAAAATTGCATACAGAGCCTTCAACATTCACTTCTAATTTAGCCCACATTGTAATGACATAAAGTTACCACTTGATGGCCCTTTGTAAGTTTAGATGGATGAAAGGAGTTAATGGATCCAGATCAGCCCCTTATAGCTCGCACAGAGCTTGTCTGCAGACTCACCTGTGAACAGTGACAGGACTGTGAAGCTGTGGAACAAAGCCACTCAAAAGACGTATTTCTCTTCTTCCTCAGTGGACTAGAACACCATGATGCAATCTGCCACTGCTTTCACTGACCAATCTGTGGATTTCCCTTTTTGGAGCTGTCTTCCCCAAATCTTTCAGTATTAAAACCAGATGCAAACCAAACCAGTGACAACAGAAGTTTGATAGCTTCTTTGACTTTTGTACACCAAATTCCAGAGGTGATGGAGGAGTGAAAGGGTGAAAAGAGCACTGGAAATAAATACCCCCATGAAGAAATTACAACATGAAAATGCAATTCCCTTGTTCATGTTTTTCTTAGAAAGCAGTTCAGTTCCATCTGTCTGTGGGCCTGCAGCCAATGCTTGCTTCCAAAGAACCGAGACATTCAAATTTAAATAAATAAATAAATAAATAATGGAATAATGTTCCAAGCGGCTCCTGCACCCATCTCCAAAGTGGAGACAAGGCAGGGCTTTCAAAGCTGATATTGTTCTGAGCCAGCTTTGCATCCCCATGCAAGCATTAATCTTGCTTAGGCTGACGGGGTTTCAAATGGAGTCACATTACACATGCATTCAAGAGAGATGGAGGCAAAAGAAGAGGATGAGTCAGATGACGCAGAACAACTAAGATATTGTTCTCAATGATGGGTCAGTGGAGCACCATAGATAGCGAGATACATGCTTGTTGTGGTGATGATTATTTATTTATTTTCATCACTAACCAGCTCTAAACAATGGTGTGCCATTAAATTGCAGACAGAGAAACTGCAAAGAGCCCCTGAAAGAAGTGTTTTGTCATTGGCAGAATCTCCAAATGTTATTTTATCTTTGAAATAAAAAGAAAAAATGGAAAGGGAGGGGTTCATTTATTTCTAGCAGCCTACTGCAATGTTCCTAACTGCTGAAGAAACATGAAGCTCATACAGAGCCAGCCACTGCTTCTGCATCCTAAAAATGCACTCTGTTCATGACAGTCAACAATGACTATGGATTTTAGTTGTCTCTGGTTGGCGGATTCTGACATGAAACTTCTTAAAACTTCTTGCTACACATTCTGTGCTGAGATGCAGGGGTTTACTTCATGCTGGGAGGGAGAAAACCCAAAGCACAAGCCTTTGCAGCCACCTTTTCAACAGAGCTTGGAGTTTTGTCCTGAAGCTTTCTGAGCAAGGAAGGAAATCGAAAACTTTCTCCTTATTCCCATTTCAGTCAGGCTTAATGGGAACTCTCTCTGTTGTGAATGTAGGACCATGGTCAAAGCAAAATCTGACATATAGCTTAGAGGGGAAGGAGGCTCTAGTGGGGCTCTAACTCCTGTCAATAATTCTGGGGATGTCTGTGGGGTAACATGCTGTTTCTTAGTATGACATTATAATGACGCCATAGTGAAGCACTCATTCTACTGATGATTTTTCCTCTTCTTTTCCTCAGTCCTCCCAAAAATTTTCAGAGACAAACAGCTAGAGAAAATGGCAGAGAAAGAAAAAAGACAGAATAGGCAAGGGAGATATATGGTATACTAGTCCAGCTGGCTGACGCACAGAAGTGGACTGATGTAAAAGAAAGGAATCTATTCCATTCTTGCCTACAAGAAGTCAAGATTAGAAGCTGATTTTTATTGTGTGTTGAAAGATCAAGGAAGAGTGTTAAGTGGGAAATGAGAAAGAATAGATCTGATAAGACATTGCTAAATTATCTGTCCTTAACCTTTGGCCCAGTTGTTTGGACAGCAAGTCTACCTTCTTGCAAGTACAACCTCTGGCCAAATGCAATCCAGAGTTAGCCCATTTATTTCAAGGACCTGGGGAAATAGAAGGAAATCAGTGCAATATAGGATTATGTCACAGATTTTAAACAATTTATAAACAGAGAAGGTTCTATGGCTAGATGTGCGTTTTCATGTGTCTCTGGAATTTAACTTAAATCTAAGAGCCAGGCTAAATTGAAAATTTGAACATTGTCTCTTTTGCTTCAGTGGATGAAAACTAACATTTTTTAACATCTTCCTCTTAACATTTACAATGTGATATGTTAGCATTGGATAATCAAGGGATTTGTGAGTGCGTGCTTCACCAGTTTTATTTTTTGGGGTCAGTTAAGTGAGAGGAGATTTAGCATTAGCCCAGGTCTCACTGCCAAACCCATAAATTATCTCCATCAACCACTGCTAGATCTGTCATTGATAAAGATAGTTTAAGGATTTGTCCTAAACACAGCCAGATAAGCACAGAACTGGCCAATGATACAAAGGAAGGGTTGGATCCCAGGCTGTCACTAGTTATCAGAGTGGCAAGACCACGTAAAGCACCAGCTCCCTGGCTGCCAAGTACCAATGACATCAGGATGGTCTTGTGTCTTTAAGCATGTTTCTGCTGAGAGCAAACCTTTCCTGCACTTGTTGGGGAAGAAAACAGGAAGACTACAGCAGTCCTGGCAGAGATGGAGAATAAGCTCTTGAAGCAGCTGAGCTCTGAAGCAGCTTCCTTCTCTCCTCCAAGGAAACTATTTTCTTTGTTTTTTGAAAGGGAAAAAGAAAAAGGTGGAGCTTTTTTTATGGGAAAAAAAAGTAAGTCTTGGATAATTTGGGACTTCCGACAGATTTTCAACAAGATAAAAACATGTCCAATTTTCACCATCTCTAAATGCAGCTATTTCCATCTGAAAATAATTTTAAGGGGGTATTTATTCCATTGGGTAGAACAACTTTTAACTAAAGCAATGTGCCAGGCCAGTGAGGTACTATGAACAGGGAAAGAAGATCTCTCCACTCTGGGAGACAAAACACTCTGAAAAGGTTGAAAAGTCTTCTGTAAGAAGCACACTAACTGTGATGCATGTATTTTCTCTGGGGAAAGTGCACTGCATGTTTTGATTTGACAGATTCTCGATTTTTTTCCACCAAAGCAAAGAGACAGCCAGGAGGTATGTGGAAAGAAACAGAACGGCTTGGAAGCTGCTTGCAGCCTCGGCATTGAAAAATTTTGCTTTATACCACTGCCATTTAGCCTTGTTGAGAATTGGTAAATTCTGGTGAGCTTCATCAAAACATGGAAAAAAAACGTGAGGAAACACGATGAAAATGAGGAATACGGGGTAACACCGGTAGTGTCTTGACTGTTACAGAAACATCATCAGATTTCCCTTCTAAATTTTTTGCTTGCTTCAGTCATGCTTAGAAGGGAAGCAGGATCAAGATGTCAGATGGGTTGCCTATGATCCCTTTAACTTCAGCATTGCTTGTCCCTTTTTCCATAGTGTGATGACATTGTTTCGCTGTGTCCAGGGACCAGCTTTCTCAGCTATGTTGATATAGCTCTGAGCACAAGAAGTCTGGGACTAGTACATGTTGCCACAGTAAAACCTATATAGAAGCAGAGTAAAAAGGTATTTGCTATGATTTAGTCTTTCCTAGTGTTTGCAGAAATAAAGTGCCCTCTTTCAACTTAATGTAACTCTTGGATTTCCCCAAGAGCTTCTTTGTACACAGTGGTTTTTTTCCCAGGAGCTACAGTGACTTGATAGAGTTTGGCATGTCCTTTTGCTGCTAGCTGGTGTGCTCACCTGGGGCATCTCGGACTCTTTTCTCCCCTTGGTAGAGATGCAGACATAAGGGACCATGGGCCGAGATTTCTAGAGTAGCTGTTGGAGAGAGCAGGTGAAGGTGATTTGGGGTCTTCACCAAGGTGAAGCACTTGCTCCAGCAAGGGCAGGGCCATGTCAGATAGCTGAGAGCAGAGTCAGTTCCATTGAAATGCAGACAAAGCTTCTTGTTCACTTGCTCCCAGATTTCTGGATCCCAGAGAAATAGGAAACACTTATTTATTTATTTTCAAAAAGCTCATTTTATCTTACCTTTCCTCTCCTCATTACACATAAATTGCAATGACTTTTTGACTTAACAAAGAAATAACTCGTATCTTTTTGATGCACAGATCTTGAGCTCCTGGTGAAGCACTTTTGCAGGAAAATGTACAGAGCAGTTAGAACTAGTAAGGTTCATTTGGATGGCGGCTGAGGTTTGCAAGTGAGCACAAGTATTTCCCCAGGTCGTGCAAGGAAAATTCCTTCCACACATGATAGCAGACTCTCTATTCAGGCCTTAGATTAGCCACAAGGCAACCAGAGCTCATATACCTACCTTCTCAGGAGGTTATATTGCTTCTGGTCTAAAGCCAATCCATGGCTCCTACTCAAAGCTCAGTCAAAATGATCTTGTGTCTGTCTGCAAAGTACTATGTAGCCATACGCATGATAACAGGCTTTGGAAAATAAAACCTGAGCACTGATCT
Source organism: Psittacus erithacus (assembly GCA_009867235.2). NCBI lineage: Eukaryota > Metazoa > Chordata > Aves > Psittaciformes > Psittacidae > Psittacus > Psittacus erithacus. Next base: position 3,759 of record WYDI02026547.1, on the reverse strand, counting down.
GCAGTGCTTTGAAGAAATGACTTTGAATGCTAGGACCACTCTTGCTTAACAGATTTTAGCCTAATCTGATTTATTTATTGTTTAACCTGCCATGTGCCTGCAAACCAGCTGGAAACACAGCCTGCTAATTACTGGGCTGTGCCAGCATGGGCTGCATTTTATTGCTTGAGACAAGATGCTGGTAAGATCGACAAGATTTAAGGCACACACTTATTGTCTATGTCCCTCTTTTAGATCCTAATGAGCTCTGGGAGGCTGAGATGTTCTGTCGGAGAGGCAGCAGGGATCTAGCTACATTAGGGCAGGGGCTGCATCTGGAAGTTATTTTGTCTTGGGCTTTCCCTGTCTTTTCCCTCATTCCCTCTCTTATACATCTGCGAGGTGGAATGTGTTTAAAGCACAGTCCTGTTAATCCCTCTAGATTTTCTTCTCCCCCATTTGCATCTTTCAGGGGGCATCTTGCTAACATGTTTCCCAGTTTTGGTCTAGACAAATGAGACATCACTGGGTTTCTCAAAGGCTGCATGAAATAGTGGAGATTTTTCCTTACTCTGAACATGTCCTCAAGCAGAAATTCCCCTTTGTAAAAAAGACTGTTAGCTCCAGGAAGCAAGCTTATCCTGAGCAGGAAAAAAAGTGTACTGAGGATTACCCTAGACTGTTTCATACTTAGTTTAAAACTGTAATTGCAAAGTGAAATCACTCTCTATTCTACCTCCTCATGGACTGGTTGTTCCAGCTGCTTCGTACACTCCTGTTCTTATATAAAGAAGTGAGGGTGTCATAAGATCTACAAAAATCAGCACTTGAGCAAACTAGAGGGGCAACTTTCTTATCAGCCAGTGTTTGAACTCTAACCCTTGGTGAGGGTTAAATATAATTATATGTATACTGCTTTATTGCACACATATTGCTTTAAGGGCTATTGCTGGCTCCAAATGTTTAAAGAAGTTCACTGGTTCATGTTACATCCACTCTACTGAGAAGATGCAGGTCTGGCCCAGAAAATGAGAAAGTACTAAGTAACTGAACACATTAAAAATCACAAACCAGAACAGAACCAAAAAAGAAAAAGATTATCTCAATAGTTTAAAGTCCTTTTATTGGCCTGGAAAGGGTGGAGGAAGCAGGAGGATGGGAAGGGCAGGAAGCGATCTCTACTCCACAAGGGTTCTGGGAATCTGGCTGCCTTTGGGGGACTGGGAGAAATAGGAAAATAAAATAAAAACATGTTCAAAATGCCAAAAATGATAGGAAATTTTTATCAGCTTGAAAATTTCCTCCAAGGGTTATTAATAACTAATAGCAAGGAAATCATGACTCACTGGGCAGATAAGTATATCCCATCCCCTAAAATGTGAATTGGTTCGAAGTTGCTTAACCCCAACTATTCTGTCATAACATATACAGGGGAAGGGCTACCACTGAAGTATCACCACATGTGCATAAAACTATCCCTATCTTGCAAAGCACTTAAACATGTGCATAAGCCCTGTTACTTTTCTTGAGCCGAAAACGCATAAAAATGCATTAAATCTGGACAAAATTCAGCATTGGGTTTTGAGTGCATTGCAAAAAAAATTAAGATAATGGTCTTTTTCAGACATTAGAGTATTTTGCATTTTAGTGGCTAGCTGTAGTGTTCTGTCTTGGACCATGAAATAAGAAATGATCCTACAATTTCACCTCCCCACTTGAATCATAGGCATCCTTATTTTTTGGCATGTGTAGGGAAACTGAGGCGCAAAGAAAATATGGGCCATTCCTTCAAATTCTGATTGCAGAGATGTAGGTGTCAATTGTCACACAGTAGTCCATTTCCAGCATCAACAAAAGTGTATTTGCTGAGGAGCACACATGTGAGTTTAACTACTGATCTGTAGACACACGAGTAGCATATATTTAATCTAACAGACATTCCTAAAGAGCAACCAGGAAGTCTGAGGGCTGGGAGGAAGCTGGGATAGAGGAATGGTCAAATGGACAGCTGTGTTGCAATGGAATGTGAGAACAACTAGTCAGATCTAGAATCACATTGCCCACTGCTACATGCTAGCGTTGTGAAAAAAAACTCTTGTGCTGATAGTTAAGCTAGGTAGAGACTGGGGGTAGTACAACACTGGAAGTGCATTTTAAAGATCAAGTAAGCAAGAAAGCAGTGAGCAAATGGGTGGAGTGGGCCAGGATCAGCTAAATTTTGATCAAATGTATCCGTCTTAAAATTATTGTTTCTCTCTGTTGAAGTGGTTATTTCCTTTCACATTCAGCAGCTTTTCTGCATCATGTCTGGCTGCAGCAGAGTTGATAAAACTCCTACCCTAAAACAATGACTATGAAAATGTCTTTCTGCATATTAGATTGCCTAAGATATTCCCCTGACATAGCAATTGTTGAATTTTGATAATCACTTAATGGGCCAGATGGAAAAGAGGCTTCAGTGATAACACAGCCCGTTCCCCTGTATCACTTCCTCTGATAAGTGTTTTTCTACCTGGCATATGAAACCTTCAACAAAAGGGTGTGCCTCAAACCCCCAGGTAGTGCACATGTGAGGTTTAATATCCAGCCCCTTTGAAGTTTTCTTAATGTCTAGCTTATACCTCCTTTGCGGCAATGTAAGCTCCTGACACTTCTCCTCTCACCAGTGGACTTAGAGAACACATTGCTGCCTCTCCTGATGCTGCCTTCTCTACATTTGGAGCTGGTCCTCCTTTCTACCCTCACATTGTGTTGAACTGGAAGCATAAGAACACAGGGAAAATTTTCAGTGTTTTATACAATGGGAAATCTTCTTGATTGGACGGCTAGGAAAGAGAAGAAAGGGAACCTAATAAATCTTTTCCATCTTTCAGTACTAAGGTTTTCTATTTTTGCATTGGAATGGAACTTAGTATCCTAAGCCCTTCAGCATAGCAATATGTCAGGCAATCAGTAACAATACGTTGGGCTTCTGGGTGGGGGATGCTCGTTTTTGCCCATCTGTGTGAATGATGATTTTCATCAGTTTTATGGCTTCAACGAAATATTTGTAAAGTGGCTTCTGCAAATGTGACTGATTTTCTAGTTTCATTCTATTTTCTGTTTTCGCTGGGTTATGTAAATCACTGAGTATTATGCGCGCTCTGCATTTGAAGAATTTTTTACTGGGGTGAATTCATGGTTTCTACAAAATTCTTGTTTGCTATAAGTAAAATCCTGTTTACTCACATGTCAATGAATAAGAACGTTAAAGGTGTTAGGAATAAACAAGTTATTTTCTTTATTTCATGAGTGTCAAATAAATTTATTTATTGTACGCACTTAGTTTAAGCAAAGGGAAAATGTTTGTTCACTTTTTCATTTGCCATGTATTTCATGAAATGTATTACACACATTTAGAATATATCAGGCAATATGGAACATATTACAGCCTATAGCAGCTGTCGTGATATTTCAAATATATTACAGGGAATGACATAAAATATTTTCAACATATTCTTATAATTTTAAAATATATTGTGTGGTGTCCCGTAGTTTAAACAGCAGAACAATGGGCCAATTCTTTTTTTTTTTCTTTTAAAAATTGCATTTTATATATTGTCAGATATATTTTTACCATGTGTGCAATAAATTATATGAAACACGTAACACACATATGGAAAAGGTATGACTTTTTTGAGGGGAGGAGGTTGTGGATTGCTTAGTGTCGTGGTTTAGGCCTGCCACACAGCCCACTCACTGCCCCCCCCACCTCCTCCCTCGGCTCCCAGAGGGATGGGG